>BCKE01000026.1:0-199536 GCA_001600495.1 Pilasporangium apinafurcum | reverse complement strand
ATACCGATCGCCGGTCCACCAGCGGCGATGATAGGCTCAGCACGCACTGGTCCACCACAGCCGATGAAATATGTGATGGCGGTGAGTCCCCATACGCCCAAAATGCGGTCATTGCTCTTTGTCCGTGATGATGGATAGTGTCCACGAACCTCCAAGATCACAGATGCAACCGGATCAAAGTCCCTATAAGGCAGAGTTTCACATTCATTAACATGTCGAACAACATATAAAGTTGAATACAGAGATACTTGTACTCACACCAAGGCACAGTCTAAGCCGTCTTCTCGATTCATGTATGGCTTCGTGGAGGGATCCATATGTCAGCAAGATGCCAAAGATGCTTGTGCTCACGTTTGTATGTTTATTGGAGTGAGTTTGTTGGAAGATGACGAGGAAACACATCGACTAGCTCGGTGATCTCGAGAAGCCTAACATGCCCATCTAGACAGAAAAGTATCAACCTACAGAAAAAAATGGAAGCGCAAATCGTTGATATTTTCACGCAAACTATGGATTAGAGAATCTCAAAGCTCTGCAAAACAATTGATTCCAAACGTTGTATGTGCGACGCGTGAGTAGCCACATGATTTTCGATAGTGCAGGCAAGATTTGAGAGCATATCTTACTGAAATGATGTGACACGTAAGTCTGATTCTCCTGTTCGTCGTTTGTTGTGGATCCTCTCAGATGCAGCAAAGAAGATTCTTCCTTGGGATTAATGATTAATCGGTAACTGGAATCGAGCCATGTCGTTCATGCATGCAGTGTACTAGCATGAAACTAATCTGCCTTACATGGATGGGTATTTGGGATTATCTATAAACCATTTTGACTTTCATATATACCTTGTACTGCAGAAAAGAGAAAACGTGACATATTGGTTATGATATATGCAGAGCTGTAGCGCTCATAGCCACAAGACATCATATGGTCTCATCCAGATGTGCGAGAACAAGGCTAATGCTATGAATATCAACGCCAACAAATACCAGATTAGTACGTACGAAATCATTAATAATTATGTTTTGCTTTCGATCGCAAGGATGGGAAAGCAAATTCTGACACGCTTGCCAAGTAATCATGCTACTTTGCGTCAGCAAAACACACAGAAACGTCGTGTTCTCAATATTTCAGAAATTCAGCTGGTAATATGCCCTTTGTTCGTACATGGGCACAATTCTGATCCTAGCCTCTCACAGCTCTTGATAAAAAATGAAGGCTGGTAGCAAATCTTAGCGCGTTCACGAATGTCCCACTCTGAGGCCATTACATAAGATGCAAGAACAAGACGAAACGGCACATCGTTGTCGATAGAATCAGCTAAAACTGTTGGCGCTCTATTCAAGAATCGAATAGTAAAGATCAGGCGCTAAGGCAAGGGGTTTCTCTCTCTTTTCTTTGCTCACTCTTGGATCAGAAAGCAACCATTTCTATTCCTTTACAATCCTGTGTTAATTTTCGACAGTCAGCGCAATATAACACTCGTCTCGCCGATTGCCAAGGCGACCAAAGTAAAACCACTGCATGGGTCTACCTAAATGGAAATGGTTGGACGTCCAAGCACTGCTGGAAATCATCTTCTATGCAAAACGAAAGGAGGCGTTTCCCTGGACCAGCACAGTCTATGTGTGTACGTGTGTCTCTGCTTCCCTCTCTGGCTGCCATAGGTGCATTCCGAACAAGCCATTCTCAACTGTACGCGCATGTGCATTAATCAATCCAGTTCATACGAGATAAAGTAGTGAGAGCATCTGGAAATGACATCCCACCCCGGTGCTTCTACAGCGCCTACCCTGGTGCAAGCACAGCCAACAACGCCTTTGAAGTCGATCGCAACAATTTTTGTCATCGACCATGCGAGATATTGTACCCTCCAGCGCAGTCTGCCATCTGCTTTGCACTGTATACACGACAGAAAGGCCATCAACAGCAGTACCTCTATAAATAAATGTATCGACTATCCCGTCGCCACTTTCAAAATTATTTTATATGAATAAAAGTTTTTATAAATAAATAACTTCTTTAAACGAATCAATAGACTGCATAGGCGGGCGACTACCGTGCCAACCATAGACAGTGCTACCTGGTCTGAACCTTCCGTAGCTCCTCACGACGCGCTGATAACTGTTGCATTCCGAGGGCATCAGTGTACAGATAGACGTAGAGGCCTGGCCATTCAGCAGATCTCTGGAACAACCGCCAACGAAGCAGGAACGTGCATATTTTGATTGTGGGAAAGCTTGCTCTACTCGCGTAGAAAAAATCTCCATCACCCCTCTGTGCTCCAGAAGCGCTTTGTATACTAGAAAAAGTGAGTACCATGGCCAACAGCCACAACAACTCCGAGATAGACAACAATCTCCAGGGATTTTCTCATCCGCGATTCTATTCCATGAGTCGCATCACCCAGACAAACGGTTTTAACAGCTCGGCCACTACGTCTTCTTCTCGATCACATGCAGCGACGATCTCACACGATTTTGATTCAGTCTCGAATATCATCGTCGATCGATCAGGGTCCGTGGAGCTCACAGATGAGGAGAAACAACTCATCCAGCAACGCGCAGAAGAATTACTTGCAGATGCTACACGAGCCTACGAATTACATGCCTACATGAATCGTCTCCAGGTCGATACCAAGAAGTGGAAGGCCGTGAAGAAGAAGGACCAGCTAGCTGTGTATAAGCAAAAGAAGCGGGGCAATACGTCTTCCAGCGAGATCAGTTCATTAGAAACATCGGCGCTCGTTGAGACATCCTTGCCGCTGATGCTCGTGATCGGTTCTTATGCTGGGAAACTCGAGGATGTCATGTTTGGACTCTCAGGGACGACATCGTTGGCAATGAAATTCAACAGTTCGTATGCACAGGACAATGTTGTGGATGCCGATGTGATCGCGACGATACTGGGACCAACTTTGGATGAGCCGTTCCGATTCTTAGGGTTGAAATGGGTCGCACAGAGTTTACCGAATTCAACAAAAAAACGCGACATGCTCTACTTTGAATACATGGGCATCACGACTACACGGACTGGAGATATAATGGGGTACCACATCACACAGTCAATCACCTCTGCCGATTTATCAAGGCTAAATAAAACCGTCACTTCGTCTGCCATTCGCGCCAAAACCTCCGTATGCCACTTATTCCGGCAACGAGATACTGGGTCTGACATTGACGTTTTCTCAAGAGGGTACTACGACCCTAATGGCGGAATGATGCAATTCTTAGCGATTAGCGTCGCTGCAGAGATGATCCTTCACAGCGCAACAAGAGGCGTTGACATTGCACATTTGAAGAAACTATCGTGGTCCGCGCAACAATCAGGACGGCAGCGGCACATCGCCAATGTGAAACGCAAGACAAGTCGTATGGGCATGGATTTCATCGCTGAAATGGACGCTGCGGCTGAAGAGGTCGATGCTGAGGCCAACAATTCGTCGACATGTCCGTTATGTGACCGTAAATTTGGTAAAATTCGACGACGTAGTGGTGCGGCATGCACAATTTGTTGTCAGGTGATTTGTTCGCGATGTAGTTTGATCAAGAAATTGAGCTTCTCACACAGTGGCGGATTAAGTGGGAACATTGACTTCATTCTTTCCTCGTCAGAATCAGACTCATCAGCTTCTTCGGCGCGAGGGCGAAGTGGAAGCATCCCACCCGAGATGACAAAGGATATTTTTCGCAAGTCCATGACATTTTGCTTGCCATGCATTGTCAAGTCTAACCAACAAAGTGCATCCAATATCGCGATGGGTGATCTCCTTGAGCAAATCAATGCGGCACAGAGCAGCAGTAATGTCTTCACACCTATGCATATCAACAGTGCCAAGAACAGCAGTACCAATGCCGCAGCTAACAGACGAAGAACGCGCACTGCCAGTAATACTGGAAGTGGCAAAGTCAATGCGGTTGCCTTCAATATGGAGGGAAATACAGGCGATGGAGCGTTTAACAACCGCACATCCTATTTCCGACCGAAAGCCTACAGCACTGCAACGACAGCACATCCGAATATCATGCTCTACGTCGAGCCAACCAGTACTCAATAGAAAAATTATACATCATGTACCTACTATCGTATGGATCGAACATACAGACAGGAAGTACTCTTGAGGTGGGCGACTCTGTAGAATTTAGCGCGTCACCCCCACCAAACACATTAATATAGAGATAGAAAATAAAGTGTTTTTGATAGCATTGTGACCTGCGTTTTCATTGAGTGGCTCTTTCAAGCAGTTAAACGAATCATTTTTATCCGACATATTAGCACTATTACGGTTTTCACACAACTCCAGATCCTATTTATCCCACTACTTCTTGCATACTCACCGATGACTTCACTGAGCTACTTGCCTTGCACTTCTTTCAGCTTTTCTATTTCTGATATAATTATGGAAAGATGAGCTGGGCGAGTTGTCCACTAGCCAAAGTAGTCACGAGCACGCTGACCCCATTCACTTGCGCATTTGTGAGCAGATTGATGCCACTAATATGCAGCAGATTTGTATCCAGTCCGTTGTTGCGGTTGAAATTGGTCTCTTCGGCACAGATTTTGTTGGTCTTTCGATTAAACCACGTTGCCTGGAGCGTTGCGCCTAATAATGAATCCAACACCGAGCCAAATAGCCCAGTGAAGGCACCCAAAACAATCACTTGTACCTGTGCCGTAGACGTGAACAAACTGGCCACAAAGTAGAGTAGCCCCATCATACCACCACCCAAAACCGACGCAAATAGACCCAGTGCTGAGACACCGCCATTCGTTCCTGGAGGCACACTTTTGAACGTCGTGATCAGCCACGGATCGTGTTTGCTGAGTACACCCAACTCTGATGCCCACGTATCCGCTGCACAGCAAGCGTAGTGGCCGATGTAGCTCGTAAGCAAATAACTCGCCCATGGAGTGCTGTGAAAATCGATTTTTATGTCTTGATCACCAAACTGCGTGGTATAATAGACTGCGATACCGGTTGCCAGGATGCTGCACGCGAGCACCTACGTTATGAGCAATAACACGGATATCTGTTGATCATAAAGAGATGCTGGCATTGCGCTTGTTGTGATTTTACCTGCATCGCCGAACGTTGGCCGCCAATCTTGTAGTTTTCATCCATGTTGACCTTGAGATTCGCCTTCAATTTGGTGAGTTTACTGCCTGAAAAGTAAAAGCCCAGTAGCAGCAGTCCTATATGACAGGCAAGCAAATAACGCAGATACCAGTGCACATTCGCATACGATATAAATGTGAATCATCAGGAAGAAGATCGCATGCTATCTTATGAAAAAAAGAAATCCTGGCTGAAGACGAAAGTACACACCAAAGCGATACCCGGAAGCAAGCGTGAAGAGCCCCACGATAAACGCAGATACTGCTCCAGAGAAATCCAGTGACTGTTTCTTGTATCCGCGGTAGCCCAGCGTGAGCGATAGCAGCGCCGCGACACACAAGCGTACAAAATTCGCGGCCATTTTTCCGACCCGTTCTTTTGCTTTGTCGTCGCTTTACGGGTTCATTGGGTAGGTGCATTTCGTACATGGGTGGGCATCGTTTTAATTGGTTATAATTCGTATAAAATTATATTTTCATCCAATAAAAATACGATTATCTTGTTTTTATTCTTTTCGGGGAGAACATAAGGAGCAAAATGGGTCGATTCTTTCGCATATCGCCGCTTCCTGACGAGCGGGAGAATTCTGGTTTTGCGTCAAAAGCAACACCAGAAATAACGACGAGCAAGACATCAACGATAGTAATCCATAGAGGATCTCGATCACGATCATAGCTTCCACGGCTGACACATCGCCTGATTGCCGATACTGTAATGGGGGTTCTTTGGAGAGCACCACAATATGAGCATATTCACAAACTAAGAAAGTACTGTATGCTCAAAGAGATCCTGTTTCCACCGCAATGCCACTGTTACATCCTCGTGACGTGCGATTGGCCTCTTTTACTCTATATAGCTGGAAAGGCTGAATTACAAGCCAACTGTAAGGCTTCACGAAGAAACAACTGCTGCACAAAATATCCTGGTGAAGTTGCGTGGGACCGAATGAAGTAATAGAGCACAACAAGACGTGAACTAAAAGAGTGGAACCACGTGGTACTGTAGTAAGCCTTTCATTTCTCCAAGGTGAATCCATTCACTTGAGCAAAAAAATGATATAATGATTGGCCTCTTTCCCCCGTTCCTTTGATCTTAGAAGAGCGAAACAATGAACAAGCTCTTGGTTTCGGGTAGCGATAGTCTGATGTCGAATAAAAATGTAGATAGCCTCTAGCGACAGAATATCCAGGTTTGTCTGAGTTCTGGTTTATAAAAGCGTTGAAGTGCTGGTGTTGTTGGCTTGCCGATAAAATCCAAATTTAATGCAGTGGGGAACATTTATTCAGGTCACACATCCAATACTCAGTCAGAAATAAACAAAAGCAAATTTCGATAATTGATATTATCAATGGGCTTTTTTTCGTGCACACGTTGACAAGCAAACGACACCAGGAGCATGAGCAGCTCCATCATCACTCTTTTGACGTGACTGACCACTAATCCCATGAGAATGTGCAATCGCTAGCGCTTCAAGTAATGATACAGATTTCTGCTTTCTGGCGCAACTTCACGTAGTGGTACCACTTTCTGCTACGTCCAGACACCAGCCCCGCGTGTTTGTTTGTGATAGTTGCCTAACACTTTTTTTGGATCGCTCAGAGGCGCACACTCGCAAATATTTAGCCAAGCACACATCAAACACTCGTTGCTGCTATCATTCTCGCCTATTTGTTTTTTTTTTTTCTCTTGGCTGAATAAACCATGTCGTCGTCCATGCGCAGCGTCACTGCCAGTGCAATCTCGAACATCCAATTCTCCAAGCAGGACGAACGCGAATACCGGTTAGCCGCAACCGACTGCCTCGCTGAGGCGCTCGGCATCTACGAAGATTTCTTGTACGTGCGTAATCGTGAGCTGGACAAGACACACTGGAAACTCGTCAAGCAGAAAGAGCATGTGCAAGTCTATAAAGATCGCCGCTGCGATCAACAGTCCAGCACTACTGACAACAGTCAACAGCAGTTCGCGAAGAGTCATGGTCCTGGAGCACGGGTCAAGCCGGAGTTGGGTCCAGCAGCCGCGATGGCTGAGAACACATCCATTCCAGTGATGGTGGCGGTCGCATCTTTGCAAGGCACACTCGAGGACGTGATGTATGGCAGTTTTGTGGACGATACACCGTCACTGCGCAGGCGTAGTGCTTACTTCAACGATCAAAGCGAGGAGTGCTCAGTGCTGCATACGATTGAGACACCCACAGAAAACGACCCGTTCCGATATTTTGGAGTCGTGTGGGTTCTGCGCAACTTTCCTGGACTTAATGCAGTCATGCGGCGTCGAGATCTGCTTATGACGCTGAAAACCGGGTACTCGCAGACCTCCAAAGGAGAGAAAATCGGTTATGTTGTCTGGCATTCTGTGGAGCATCGTGACTTACCTGAACTGCAGCAGCATCAAATTATCCGCGGCAAAGTCTCGATCGTCGGTGTTTATCGACAGCTCAAGGATAATATCATTGACATGTTCCAGCAGGTAGTCGTGCTCCCAGGCGGCCAGGCACCGAGCTTTGTGATCGTCGCGGATTCCGCCAACACGATGATCTCCATGGGTAAACCCATTGCATGTGCTCATAAGAAGAAATTATACTGGCGAATGTGCCGTAATGCACAGAAATTATTGCTTTCCGAGACCGGTGGACCGTTGTTATCATCGCCGTCGTCATCGACATCGTCTTCGTCTGCAACCGCGTCGTTTATCGCGAATATGCGTCGCAACAAGCAGAAGCGTGCCCAGGAGGCAGCTCAAAACTGCGGGACGTGCCAGAAATCATTGAGTAAACTCTTTTCTGGTGGTGGGAGCTATTGTCAGATCTGTCAGCAGGTGCGTTTGGAATGCTCGTTATCTCTATGTATTTATTTGTGAAGTTAAAGCTTATCTTTGGTTTTCTGCGAACAGATGATGTGCTCACGCTGTCGAGTGACAAAGAACTTGGTGATTGACGCTAGTGATAAAAAAGTTGTATGGCGACCGTTTGATTTCTGTCTTGGATGCGTATTGAAGACGAGAGATTTGCCTGCTGTTCGTGTCCATGAGGATGAACAGCATCAGCGACTGCGAGACTAATAGAATAGTGGCAGATGGAGAACCCAACAGGTAAGTAGGTAGGCTGTAGTTTCTCTCATAGAATTCAACTTAATGGTATAAGGATTCTGCAAAAAAGAAAAAAAGATAACCGCAAAATACTACGTCGGCGGAAGCGTGCATGTTGTTAATTTTGACAGCAATATAAAAATAATGTACAAAAATACAAGTCACTCCCATCTAACTCACATTGCTGCTACGAAGAATACTTTGGAGTCCAAATGGACGACAACTTGGACTAACCAGTAGACTTTTTTTGAAGCTGTCCTTCCAGTCGTCCAACCAAACGTTTCGAATAAAGTAGTGACTAATGCAAAACAAAAACGGCCAACTTTTTCTAACACTCAAGTGGCTTCAAAAAGGACACATAAGAAAGATGATGGTGCTTGTCAAAATGGTAATATAACTCGTTGATTCATAATGCCAATTTTGAACAGACTGCTGAGTCCAATGGATTGGCGCAGATAGGATGGGGATTTCTTGGACGCTCTCTACACTAATCGTTGCTCATATGAACAAAGAAGATAAAAGCCACACCATCTCATCTTTAAACGTTATATGCTTATAGTCGATTGAGAGCGTGTTGGATCCTGGTGACATAAAGTCCCAGCAAATAATCAAGAAATCTCTTGAACTTTGTTGCAGCATTCTATGGCATGAATAGCGATAAAAATCAGATAGATTCAATTCGACATGCTAAAGGTAATAGTTCATGAGAGGTCGTTTCCTATTCAACTGCAGCCACTGAATGAACTTCACTTTGTACACATTTCTCGAACGCTCTGTTAGCGTATTGCGTATAATTTTTGTGATTTCATCTTCGAGGTCTTCGCCGCTTGTACTTCCGTATTGTTGCTTGTTTGCTGCAATGGTGTTTTCATTTGGTTAGTTCAGTTCTCTTTTTAAACAACAGACCACTGCGTCTATTTCTACCGATCAGATTGCATTAGATATTCGTCCATGAAATTCTTCAGCTGATACAAAATAATAACCTCATAGTTCAAATGCTTAAATGGAATTCATGGTTCCTGTGTCTAGTAAAAGACCATCAGGGATCATTCTAGCCAAGTATATTCTATAGAATTCTGTCAATTCTTGTCACGAGTCACAACATTTTGCTTGTTGTTATAGTAAGTGCGTTGACTTACTTTCTAGTTTATGTCGATCTGGCGAGGCGAAACGTGGTAGCAGGAATCCAATCTTGCAACTATCAATAATCTTGAAATTTTTTTCAGAATCTGCCAGCACACATGATAAATCTGAAACCGCAAATTTATCATCTGGCAATGTGGTAAGCGGTTGTATCCTCTCCCGCGTTTGCGGCTACACTTCATCCTGTGAGACGCAGAATCGGCCCAACAAACGCATTTTCCCACAGCAATACAACTGTGATCATCTCCATGAGCACGTTTCGCGCATAAACATGCGTGCCATTACCCGTTAGTCCTGCAAGCGTGACATGACAACCTACTTCTCGCTCTGAGCCATCGAGGTCTGTTGAAAGCACCCGCCTGAAGATAAAGCCATACATCGTGTGCGCATTCAAGCCACTTGTATACGTGACGTCCCGCTCTAGGCATTCCTCTACGTTCGATCCATAAAGATTGAGGTTGATTGTACCAACGATGTACCCGTTGGCATTTGGCATACAGTACACAAGGAGTGTGAATCTAAATTTTGTCGGGTGATCTGGTCCGAGTGGATTTGGGATGTCCAACTCACGGGTAACAATCGCGGCTTGGTCACTTAGCCAATAGAGCACCTTCATGCCGTTCGCCCAACGGATCACCTTGCTCAATTTCTTGAAGTCGGTCGTGGCGATCCAGGTTCGCTGCATCAATGCATCGGTCTTTTCGTGATGAAACTGCTTGCTCATTAGATATCGGGCAAATTGGCCCTCAACACACCGCTTGTCACTCCAGCCAAGCGCGTAATTCCCTCGTGGCACCAGCGATTCAATGAGAGCTGCGTTTTCGTAAATTTTCTGGCTAGCAAGTCGCATCAGAGCCTGTAATTCTATATCGTTCAGCCACTTAAGCAATGGCGACAACATTGACAAATCATCCTGTCGTGCTTCTTCTTCGGTCTGAAATTTCAAGTCGGCGAGTTCTTCGTCGGTCATGCGCAACGTCGCGGCCTGGAAGTACTGCTGAGTTTTGATCCGCTCACGCAACACCGTATTTTCATCACTGAGCATCACAGTTTCTGTCAGCAATTCACCCAGGGCTGCTTCACGCTCACTTACTTGACCAGGTGGATATGCCAAAGCCTCATTGTCAGGACGCGAATAGAGTTCGGCATCGTGGCGGTTCTTCTCCATCAATTGCTGCAGCTGCAATTCAAGATGCTCCAGGAGCTGATGCGAATGGTGCCGCGCGTCACGCTTACGTAGCCGAACACGTCGCATTGACTCGCGATTTCGCTGCCTCCTGATCTCTAATTGCTTCTGCTGCTCGTCGGTATCACCTTCGGATACTACAGGAATAGAAATTGCCTGTTGATTTTTCTTCTTGGTCGATTTTTTGGACGATGAAGTTGGCGAGTGTAGCATTTTCGCCATGAACTCACTATTGCTCGACATGATTCTCGGGTCTTCTATGATCGCAATGCCATTTCCTATTCCATCGCTGAAATCTCCCGGTGGTGTTGAAACAAGCAAATTGCTTTCGTATTCGGACGTCATGGCTGAGATAATTTCTGTAACTCTTCAGGTTTTAAACGATGCAAAAAGATGAAACTGTGGGATGAAGCTACTTGGGTAGCTAAGTCAGAGAAGACAAGAAGCAAAATGGTGAGAAAGATGTCGCTGTAGTCTCCTACAAGTGGAGGAGGAAGAGTTGAGCTGTTGATTTGACAGTCTCGGACGATGTGCTTGCCTTGTTGTGCACAGCAAAATGGAATTACGGCCACGACTGACGCACATCACCACATCTCTCATCTCATCACGCTCACAAAATAGGAACAGGAGATCAATTTTAGCCAATAGGAATTCGTATTAGGTGCGAGATGCCAAGGATTATGTCCAATTAGGTAATTTTGTCGAGCACAAGTGGCTCTAAAACTGGCAATGTGGCGCAATAGAAAATGAGATAAGCGCCCTAGAAACCAGCTGGTCCACCCAACGCATGAAAACAATCAAGTAAATGGTGACGAATTGCTACGACAACTGCCCTTTTTGTATTTCTTTGCGTTTGGTTGTTTCATTTTCCCATATCAACGTGACAAAGAACGAATGGTTGCAATGCAAATTGTTCAAATTAAAATAATTGCCTCCTTGATTGCCTTCCTGGCGATCAATGTATATTCCATCCTCCAGTAGGGCAACCCAAGTGAGTAAAGCTGACATGTAGCATGTTCTCATTTATTATATTAACAAGCAATCCGCAAGTCAAGGGAGCCAAAAACAGCCTAATTCTTAGGTTGGCCAAAATCCAAAAAATCCGCTATTCGTGCTCTACGAAAATGTGTGGCAGTTCGAAACAGATCCGTCCAAGAAAACTTGTTTCCCGTGATTATTATCCAAGTCGTAGCATCCAGAGAGGAGAACTGGTACGACAAAATTTGCATTTTCTGTCAGATGGTCATCGATTTTGCGATTCTCAAGGTCGTTCAGAACATAAAAAATACCACAATACCATTTTTGTCCAATGATATACTCTGTAGCACATAGTATGGAACTCAAGTGCTGAAGAGTGGCTTAAGACACCAACAGTATTGCACCAATAACTCGAAGATTGCCGCCAAATTACTTGGACGACAAACACTCTTGATAATATTAGAGCTCATTTTATTCAATATGGTTAGGGTAAATGACATATATGAAACGAATTATGAATCAAAAGAAATAAAAACGATGACCATCAAGCTAAAACAATGCCAAAATGGAAGCGAATACTCATCTTTGACTGCTAATTACTCGACAACCACTAGTTCGATTTGAACGCTGTTTGCTTTGTTCATCATTACAAATAAAAAACTATCCTATGCCAAAATATTATGTGCTAAAAGGCAGTTGCGGATTTTTTGAGTTTAGGAAAACAACTGAAAACTGGCACCGTTGGCTCGCGGATTGCTTGTTAAAAAATGACTTTAAACCACCACAACAAGTTACATGTGTGCCATATTCGTGTACCAGCATCGATGACGATTCATTCTTTAAATCAATGTCAATCCAGAGCATTCAGAATTCGCTCGTTATCCTGTAATGCGGAAAATTGCCCCAACCATCGTGTTCTCCCAGCGTAGCACCGATGGCAGTGCTTCCCGTACGATCGTGTGCGCGAATGCCAAGTCGCCTGCACCCGTTTTACCAGCCATTTGGACGTTACAGCCGATGCTTTCACCTGTGGATGTCGAGGGAAGTCGAGAAAAGATAAGCCCGTGCATGGTCTTTAATCTGATTCCCTGTGGCATCAGTTTTGTGTCCAGGCATTCCTCAATCGTTGTGCCGTGGATGTTGATGGTCTGTGCACAGACAATAAAGCCCTCAGGAGTGCGTGCACGGTAGGCAAGCAATGTCCATCGCATACGCGTCGGAAGTTCACTGTCCGGCGAGGTTGGAATGTCCAAATCGTGCGCGAGAATGGCGGCTTCTTCACTCAGCACGTGCAACACTGTGACGCCATGCGCCCATTTAATGAACTGACTCAGCTTTCCCACAGCGGAGGCTGCCTCCCATGTGCGCTTGGAGAGTACTTCAGCCGATTCGTGCATGAAATCCTTACTCTCAATGAAGTGTGCCCAATTCCCATTGACGAAGCGTCGATCGCACCATCCAAGCACGCTGTTCGGTTGCTGAACGAGCGAATCCGTAAACGCCGCGTTCTTGTGCATCATCTCACACCCAAATTGGATGAGTTCATTGATTTTCTCTGGTGTATTGAGCCATTCCAACAGAGGTTGCACTGACGGATCGGTGGTGATTCTACCGGTTTCATCTTGCGGCTGTTGCTGTATGTCTTGCTCTAGTTGATCACTAATCTCCAAACGTAGTTGATCCGTCGACCGAAGAATCTTCTGATGGAACATCATATGCTGATTCAGTGTGGAAGTGAGGCGCATCTGCTCTTTCTGTAGACGATCTGTTTGCAGCAGCAATCTCGAATACGAGGCGTGAAAGCCATAGTTTGTCTCCTCCCTGAGTCCACTCTCCAAGTGCTTCTTCTCGCTCTCCTTCACCATGTGCCGCAACTGCCGCTCCAACTGGTCGATCATCGACTGCATGCGATTATATTCAGCACGTTGGCGGATCCGTGCGCGTCGCATCGAGTCTCGATTGCGTTTCCGTCGAAGGTCCAACATGCTCAATTGTTCTTTACTGGATTCATGTTTGGCATGACTCCCTAAAAGATCGCCAGGTACACCTTCTTTGGCACTTTGCCTTGATGGGGTGCACTCAGCAGCAGTTGCAGGTGCTTTTTCCTCGAGCCATATCATGGCATTCCCATGGACGTCTGATCGAAATGTTCTGAGTCCATGATGGTCAACATGATCACTATCATCACCAGAAGCGATCGAAGTAAGTGAATGGCTATCGAGAAGGCCAAGACTGACATGACGTGACACCGTGGCATCTTGAACACTCGCCATCAGCGATAAGCGAGGCCGACAGCTTAAAAAAAAGCACGTACACCGAAAAAAAAGGCGAGAGAGAATTGGAGTTCTTGCGAATTAAAGAGTAACGTTGGAAGGATGTTCCATAAGTTGGGATGGCGGCGCGAAAAGCGAGATGGGGTAGGAGGAAGGAGATGAGCTCTTCCTTGTTGACTCGCGCAAGTGTTACTTCAGAACAGAGTGACACCCAGGCGGTTAGGGGACAAAGATTTCTGTTAATCTTTAGGTGGGTTATTTTGTGGCAAAAAATGGCTTTTTTTTGTTTAAAAATTGCTATTTTATAGAAAAAAATAGAATCCGTCAAACGTGGCACAAGCCACCAAAAAAAAGTATCCTTATGACTGTGAACTCCCTGGATCCTGCCACGTTTGATAGACTTGCTGTATCACATCGTAGAACATGCCACCAAAAAATGCGGCGTGTACCATTTCGTAAAGGTGAAAAATCAGGGCATGGATATATCTTTATCAATTATAAACACACACACAACTACAAAGCTCACAGGCTATAATGCGACAACATGAATCTAAGCTCGCAGCGATAACTGTTGAAACTAAAGCGACCGATCCTCAATGACTGACTTGTCATAGTCGCGCGTTTCCTGCTTGTTCACCCCAATGGGTCCACAGAATACCTTTCGGAGCAATGTCGCTCCAGGTAATACCCCACGGCGAGTCCGGGTACGAGAAATGCGACAATGATGATCGCCGAGGTCATGCTGTTAAAGGCATCAAAGGTGATGTAGCAGAGCACGAGCATGGGCAGTACTGCCAACAGATTAAGCGTTGTCATATTCCCAGGGACACGTGTAGGGCGGGGGATGAACGGCAAGATCTTGCGTAGTCGGATGGCCGAGAAGATGATCAGAATCTGCACCGCGCCTGCAAAGGCATTGGTCATTGGCAGCAAGTCGTCAAAATTCACACCAAGTAGCATCAATGTGAAGAAGAGCGTCACCAAGATCGAGTTGTGGGGCGTATCAAACTGCTGATTTCGCTTGGCGAAGAATTCGGGCAACAACTTGCTTTCGCTCATGCCGGAGATCTGGAACGACTTGCAAAAAATACCTGACACGAATTGCCCCGCGATGCTACAGACCGAGGAAACGATGAAAAACGCCTGAAGGACATTACCACCGATTGCATATGCAAGGGCCGGATATGAGTCACGCGTGAAGTATGTCCAATTTGGATCATCGACCAAGATAGCCGCCGGCATCGGGATGAAATATGTCGCGACCGTGAGCAGCACCGTGATAGCAATGGCTTTCGAGTAAACTCGAGCGGGGTTGCATACTTCGCCACCAAATACAGAGGCCATGTTAATACCGTCAAAACCCCAGAAGAGAGTGTTGAGCAATAACGCCCAATCAATCTTGAGCCCGCCAGTCTGTTCATCATCGCCCATCTCTTCATTAATCACATTGCGTTCGTGCTTGAGCTCAAACAGGTCCCCAAAATCTCGAGCTTGTGAATACGCCCAGACCGTGAATACTAACACAGGTAACAACACGCAAGCCAGCATCACGAATAGCCCGCGCGCAACAAATCTGGTACCGAACAAGCTTGGAACAGTGAAGAGTACAGCCAAGAATACCTTGATAAGATAAGCTACTGCACCAGGTTGAATGGTGACGTTGTAATACTCGGATAAGATCTGCAGCAAGAACGTCGGCAGTAGTGCATTGTTGAACAACCCTGCGATCCAGGACCAGTAGCCAACTTGAAATCCCCAGAACGGCCCAAATGCATTGAGTACCCAGACCGTGAAGCCTCCATCTTCGGGGAAAGCTGAGCATAGCTCCGCAATGATGTACGCATACGGGACGGTCACGAATAGCGGGTAGAAGAGCATGGCTGGGAGTCCAATGGCTGGTCCACTAGAGGAGATAATCGGCTCAGATCCAAGCGGTCCACCACAACTAAAGAAGTATGTGATGGCTATTACACCCATTGTGCCAAGCACGCGATGGTTCCGAGGTGCGAGAACGAGTGGTCGCTGGAATGAAGAGCGCTCGAGCATCGTCGGATCTATGTTTTCCAGATCACTATAAAAAAGACAAATTTTATGAGTTCTTTGCCATTTACTAGCAAAAGATGTGGTACGCTTGTCTCAAGCTATTGTCAAAGACGTACATGAAATCAGTGTTTTCAGTCGTACACAAAAATTTGTCCTTTGGAAGCGGCTTTTTCGATGGAATGTTCATTATTCAGAGGTGCCTAAGATGCTGTTTGTGTGTTTGCTCAACACCCCTCCCCCCGATGTGAGGTGTGGTGCCGTTGCAGCACAATCTCGAATGATGTCAAGAGTGGATGGTCGTACGACTAGTTCCAACTCGGTGGTTTGATGAACATCCCTAGGAAGACCGTTCCATGTGATCATTTTTCCACAGAACGGTACGTTTCGCTTCTTGTACTAGTTCTTCATCTGCGTGCCTGGGGAGAATGTTCCTGCTTCCGGCTTTCCAACGTCGTTTAAGACAAAACTGGGAGAAGGCGACGAAGTTCTCAATATTCAAGACTAATCATCAGCACAAAAATACTCGGTGGTGGTTACAAAAAAGCGATACCCGCGTCAGTCACTGTCATATCGACCTCGATCCGAAACGCCTCCAGCCAATTGGCATTCTCTCCTAGCCAAATTTTTACATTAAGTCAACACCTGACGCCATCAGACCCTGATGGCTATCTGTGAAAGGTGATTGTTTTGAATACTTCAAAGCGACAAATTGATTCAGAACGTATATGCAGCTATCGGGTAAGGAAGACAGATTGACCTTCGTTTCGCTTTCTGCGACTACGGGTCAGTATCTGTGCTGCTTTCACAATGTCTTGGTCAATAGAAAAACAAAGCGAATCTATTGAAGCCTATGGGATGTTTCACAATAGTATTCTTCTTCGAAAACGTACAGGGTACTATGACCGGATCTCGAAGACAGTGGATGAGATATTGTTGTTCATTTTCAGTCAAGCGACATCATGTAGTATTGGATTTTCGTGAGAACTGGTAGAAGTGGCGAGGACCCAAAACCATAAAAAATGACACGCTCTCGCTGCATATGAGTTTCTTGATTGTCAATGAGGTGGAGTTCCTCTTTGCGCACAGCAGCAGTGCTCTAATATATCCTGGAGAATGTTCAACATCTCTCATATTAACATTTTACAACCCATAGAGAACCTCAACATGGGAATGTTGAAGCAGAGAAGCAAAGAAGGTGCATCGGCACCAACTGGTGAAGCGAGGAAACGTTTTGGTGGAGCTGTTGTGTGCTTTATAGTCCTTCACCAGCTACGTCGTCAATAAACATAGTATGCCATGTCACCATGTCTATACAGGTGAGAAGGTAGTCCTGATGCAACATTCATAGCATGCCTCCCTACTGGTATTGTTGCTGATGAACCACTATAAGTGGTGCGCTTCGAGATGTGAGGAAATAATGAATGCTACGCATGAAGATATGAATCCACACAAGTAGCTGTTGTAGGCAATTTTGAGATTCATCGGGACACAAGACTGAGACTATCAATTCAGCACGAATCGTACCTTTGTATAATTTACATGTCTACTGTACTTTCGAATGCGTTTGGAGCTGGTGTTCGTCAAGTTTAAGCGCTAAAGCCTGTACGATCAACAACCTCGTCCTTTCTGTTCCTTGCAGGAAAAACGAAAGGAGTAAACGATTTGGTCAATACCTTGCCTGCTATCATAACGATTCAATGTCGCGTGCTAATATTCAATACACGGTAACACATGTCTGTACAGTAGCTTATCAATTCCTGCTCCTCATCTTTTGAAATGTCTGCATCAACTACAATGCGATGGCACATATGAATCCTTGTGACATCCCGTCAGTCGAAATGTCAAGACATTGCTCATCTTAGCGTTGGTATACCTTTCTAGTTTGTTACCCTCGAGATTTATATGCGCGGGTTTGGCGTATAGGATGTCTGAATGGTGGAGCTGGGTGCCATTCACTGATATTCGATATGTCCATCCCACCTGCATGCACTGTTGCGGATCTACGCTAACTCTAGCCTTTGTTAGTCATGGACATCAATGATCGGTCCATGACAATGCGATTATCCTTGACGTTCAAGGCATTCCAGTACCAAGAACGCTTAGTGTGAAACAAATCAGCACATGCTGGAATTTATGTGACGAAAGCGCACTTCCTGATATCGCCGAAGGTATTAGGAGGTATGTCTGAGCAGATTAGCAATATCTTACCTCTATGGTCGCTTCTAGTAGAGTGGAGCCTGCACTCTAGGCTATGTTCTTCGCTGCTAAGCGTATTTCTCGCTGGCGGTTCATCTTTTTTTCTTCCGACATTAGTGGCAAGGTGAGCATTCGATGCGACAATTTCTTCTGACCATCTAGTGGATGCATTCTTCTCCCGGGAGCTTGGTCACAAAGAAACACGTACCAGCAGCAACAGAGAGCACGTCATACCCGCGAGCAAGTTCTTCTATGGTTTATCTAGAACCAAAGCACTAGCGGTTGCGTACAAGAGCATCCTCCGTGTTTAATGAAAAGATGAGCAACGTCGAGGTGGTAATTCTTTTACAGCAACTTGTGATTTTGACGAACTTAATGCCGATGTGGAAGGAGTATTTGATATTTTTCCTTCTATAATGTTCAGCAAAAATGTGCGGATTGTATTCACGCGGATATCCGAGCTTGTGAAATGGAACAGAACTGATGTTCACACGCATGTCATGTGGGTGATATGGAAAAACTTATCTTTTTTTCCTTTTAAACTCCTTTGGATCATTTGCTCCTTCACACTAAGGCGGAAAATAAGGAAAATACTCACAGGTATCTTGCAAGCGTGCTTTAAACATCTCGAGACATTTACAGCAATTGCTATCAAAGCTATGCGATGAAAAAATGCGGCCATGTCATCAATAATGTTACATGTGCAGACTAGCAGAGTACACTAACGTTTGGGATTGTGGCGCCATATTCCGATAGCAGTATGCATGTATTCCAAATCGTCCAAGCCTTGTCTTTCGACAAGCCTGGTTTTTCTAGGGGCGGGGAGAAAGAAAATAATTTTACCTGCACATTTTTTTTCGTAAAAACAAAGTAAATTTTGTTTGCTGCCTCTGTGTTTCACATCCCTGACATAAGGATGCAATCGATTGCTCGCGTCTCATATGGATGTTGCTAGATCTCACACCGTCATGTTGCGGTGGGGTCGCGAGCATGGGTGAGATGCATTCCGTAGATAGGATCTGACCCCATTCAGCAATGTGGTCAGTACTGATGCAATTATGATGAAATGATCCAAATCCACAATTGATCCATGGTTTGCACTCCATTTTTTTCATTCTGCTTGTCTCACACTTTATGAAGATGGAATATCTTTACTTTGTTCATGTAATTACTTGTTCTCTACCAGGCAGTGGTACTACCGATGGAATGTTGGTACTTGAGTAAAAATGGTGATGATCTATTGCTCTCAGACGCATATTTTGTCGATCGTTCAACTGACTCCTTCCATGGAAAAAAGAAAAAAAAATGGAGCAGCGCATAGCCAAAACCATCCTGTATCTCTCTGTCGTCCTTCCCCCACATGACGATTGATTGTGAGACCGAGGAAAGTGACAGAAGGAAGGAAGTTAGAGTTCCCAAAAACATGGAAAGAAGCCCATACAATTTACTCAACGCGTCTGGACGTTTTTCAAAGTCCACACATAATATTGTTCGATCTCCACGCTTGAAAGAATATTCCACGGACACAAAATTGCTCACTCATTGGCACGTGTTTGGTGTGGCTTCACTATTGCCGCTGTGGTCGTTCACTCGGCCATCCGCGAGAAATAGAAAAAGCAATCGCTAACTTTCATATCGAACTGCAGTCAGTCGCAAACTTGCTGCTGCTAGCCATCTTGGCCGCTGGTGGCGAGTGAGTGTGTGGATGCTCCAACATCATAACGTAATTGTGACGATGCTCGGGGAGGAGAAGGACGACGACTTACCACCCTATCGATACACGCTATCAGCATTTAATCTATTCAAGTCTGCTATGTAAGTATGCAGAAATTAATCCCAGTAGCATTCATGTTTGTAAATGACTAAAGCAATTGATTTAACGGGTTGTCTTTGTCCATGGGTCGGATAAGCAGTGTCTCTCCTGAGGATCCTCGCACGATGTTTGCCATGGTCGAACGCGCCGCTGCGATTTCGTCATTTAATCAGAACAATCTCTCAAGATCACGTTTGCGAGAACAACTAGACGTCAGTCACCAAGCTGCACTCAACATCCCAACGAATCGCGTCTTGACTACACTGGGCCTAGCCGCCATTACCTACTTCACGGTAAGCGCAGTGTGAGCTTAGATATTTTGTATTTACAGACACTCATGCTGTGTGCATACATTTATATGCGCAGGTTTGCGGTGGTCCAGTCGGCACCGAAACCGTTGTTTCCTCCGGAGGTCCATTACCCGCCCTCATCGGCCATTTTGTTTTCCCATTGTTGGTCAGCATTCCGATTATCATGGCCATTACCGAACTCGCGACTGCGTTTCCTGACGATGGTGGCTATACAGTCTGGGTGTTAAACGCCTTTGGACCATTCTGGTCGTTCCAGGAAGGCTACTGGTCGTTTGTGGCGAGCATCACCTACCGCATCAGTTATATCGAGTACATTTACGGCAACATCATACAAAGCAGCGGGCTTGTGTTGTCATCGTCCGTCGTCGTGTACTTGATAAAGGCCGCCATGGCAATCGTGTTGTGTCTCCCAGGGTTTTTTGGCACACGTTCTCTTGTGCGCATGCTGCTGCTGCATGGCGTGTTGCTCGGAATCCCTTATATGATCATGACGGTCTGGGGGTTCACAGAGATGACTAGCTGGGCGCCATTCCTTGAGCTTCGAGGTCACAGTACGTCGGACATAAACACCATGAACGCCACTGAATCTACGCTCCATACAGCCAATGGTAACGAATTTTCATTAGAAATCGACTGGAGTGAGTACATTCGAGCCATTTTCTGGACATATGATGGTTTTTACTTGTCGTCGGTGTTTGGTGGGGAGGTCTCGAACCCCGCCAGAACATATCCTCGCGCCATGGCGATCTGCTTTGGTGTCACGTGGTTATCCTACGTACTGCCAATGTTTGCTGCTATTGGTGCCGACTCCTCGTCTTTACCATGGCAGGAATGGGAGGAAGACATGTACCCAGACATTGCTGGGTCCATTGGTGGTTCACTCCTGTATAGCTTTGTGATCTTTGCAGCAACGATCGCTATTTGTGGGATGTACATGGCGGAGCTCTTCTGCGAAGCGTATCAAATCCGTGGCATGTCCGAGTGTGGATTGATCTCAGCGATGTTTTCAAAGTAAGTCCCTGTGCATAATAGACATCTGCAAGGATTTGATCTTTAATGATAATCTTGCTGTGCTTTTGTAGACGTGATAGGAAGTTCGGAACACCACGGAATGCGATTTACTTTAGTCTGCTATTCGTGTTGATTGGTTTGGCGTTTGATATCGATGCAATAGTCTGTATCACCGACGCCATCACAGCACTAGTGGAGCTATTCATCATTATTGCCGCTATCAAGCTGCGCACAGCACTGCCATTTATCTCCCGACCTGTCAAATGTAAGTCAGTTTTCTCATACAATTTATTGCTCTTTGTTAGAAGACGAATGACTAATTGCTTTTGCATTGTTTGATGATATGAATAATTACATAGTACCTGGTGGTCTGTGCGGAATGATATTCTTGCTGCTACTTCCCACCGCTGTGCTTTGTTTCTTAATTGTGGATGTACTGTTGAAAGGCACGGCACCGTTCTATCTTTGTGGGACCATGGGAGTTGGGGTCTTCCTCTGGTTTGCTCAAAAATTCTGGCAGGAAGAGCGCACGTCGCCGCGATTTAATTTTTTCGTCTAGACGGGATGAGAGTGTGTGTGTGAGTGTATGGATGTGTGTTGGTATGCGCATGGAAGAAGACTATTTTGCAAAGTACAAATATTTATGTAAAGCTGCCTATGCTAAGAACAATTAAAAAAATATCTCGGTCGGCACTCCACTGAGCACTTTAATGTTGTCGTATTGTCATGCGCACCGCTCGTCCTATCACGAGTCAAATGGTTGAATTAGAAAACTCAACAACATGCACTAGTATGTACATAGGACTTCATAAATGCCCACATACATCTTCCCTTTGAGGTTAGAGCAAACAGCACAGTAGAACGACGCTTTTCGATTGCAAAATTTGCACACTTGTTGTGCTCGAAGTTTTGTCTTTTTCGTTCTTCGATACTCAGGAAGATCATTAAGAGCTATGAAAGTGTGTAATGAGCTCTTTTCAGCGCAATTCTTCTTTTCAAGAACGGATGTGAGACCATTACAGTGCATGCACGAGGAGATCAAGTGCATGGAAAATCAAAATGATTGTCCAGAAAGTGTTGCGTGATAGTATCGGTGTGAAAGAAAGGCAAACATCACACTTGGAACATCATTCTCAAGAATGGACACTTATTTATCAAGTCCAGATGTCGAAGATGCCTACTCCGTGGTTGTCTAGTCTTAGCTTTTGCAGTTGAGTCGGACCCAAACAAAGAACAGGAGGTCCTCCTTGGGTACTTTTGTATCTCATATGATCCTTGAGGTGACCTGATTCCATGTGGACGTGGCATTGATTGCCTGACTTGTTGAAGTCAAGGATTTTGATTTCTGTCCGAACTCACGACTCTCACAAGTCCCTCTCCTCGTATCGTATTGTATTGTCTCCTAGCCATGCAACAGGATCGACGAGATCGAAAGATCCCTACAGCCTGAAACTCAGCGCTCTAATCACATCCCAGATGGAAAATGAAGTCAATGAAAAAGAAGAAACAATCCACCGAGTGTTCAAATAAATTCCACACTGTTCGCCATAGGTTCCAGCACTATCCCATCTACAAAACTTACGTGAGACTTACGTACGATAAGGGAACGAGAATAATTGGAGATGCGAAGCGAAAGGCGGCATTTCCATATCAAGAAGTTGGTCAACATGATCTCTTTATCTCTTGTGCTTGAAAGTAATACTATTCTCTGTTTAAGTTTGTTTCTTGCTGCTCTATAACAAACAGGTAGATGGTGTAAATAGGACAGGCTCACGAAGTGAGTGATCTTACACTCTCTCTGTCAATACAATCCGCTTCTCATCTCCATACTTTCGAATATTCATCACACCGATTATTTTACTGTTGACCTTCATGATTGAAGCACTTATCCCACTCTACGGACTCTGTTACCCATATCGGAAGGGAAAAGCCATGGTACACAATCCAGACCAGATGGTATCCACAGCTATGCTACATTAATATTCATTCACTACCTTTGTTGAATAGAGCTTTCATTTCGGATCCTACGCCATCGCTACCAAACACAAAACACCTTCGCACAGCTTCTTGATAGCAAAACAGAAAGTGGCCAATGGCCGAGGGATTTCCGCTTCCACGCACAGCAGTTCCGATTCTCGCCGTCATATCAGCAGACCATGCCGCAACAAAGACCACGATGGAGCGATTGCTGCACCACACACTTCAAGAATTCGACCAATTTGCAAATAAACGAGGCGGTTGTGTGGATAATAAGCACTGGAAGCCTCTCACCTCGAATGATCGGCTGACAATCTACCATGAGCAGCAAAATGGTAGTGTCCGGGCTGATCTGGCACTCTCATTGAATGACGCAATCATCAGTTGTCCTACGAGTCGCAAGATAATGGCGGGATTGGACGCTCCTCATTTGCTGCTGACTGGACAAGTCTCAGGACAAATGGAAGATGCGATGGAGGCGGTTATTATGCAGAATCAGCAGGACATGGCGTTAGTGATGACGTTTCTACACGACTCGATATCAGACTGTGGAATCATACACACACTGGAAGCGCCAACCGAAGCCGAGCCATATCATTACTTAGGATACAAATACTATTTGAAGAAAGCACCGACGTCTAGCCGCTTGATTAAGCACCGTGACTGTGTCTATGCTGAGTACACGGGCATCACAACGATTCAAAGTACAGGCGAACGTGTAGGGTTCCATATCATTCATTCAGTCGATATATCCGGTTTTCCAGATCCAGTATCACGTCCGTCAGTCACTATGCTTCAGTCTCTGCGGTATATCTACCGTCAAGGTTCGAATAACATGGTCGACGTGTTTTGTTTGGGAAATATGGATCTAGGGGCTCATATTCCCAAATCACTGGCATCTGTATGGATCACCGACACTATCTTCAGCTGGACAAGACTCGTGGACTGTGCAGAGGTCAAGCGGCTTACTCAGATGATGAACTTAAATATTCGCATGACAACTGTTCACACGAAGGCAAAAGAATGCAGCGTTTGCTATCATCGTCGATCGTTCATCCACCTCTTTGGGTCCATATCGTTCTCGATGTGCCACGTCTGCGGTCAATATATGTGCTCCCGCTGTCGGTTGACCAAGCAGGTGTTCATCAGAGACAGAACTTTGGGTGTCTTGGAAAAAGTGAATTGTTGTAAAAATTGTGTGTTAACCCCCAACAACTCGATGGAGAACAAAACTGATCAATGGAAACGACAGCTTGACCGTCGGCGAGCTTCTACTGTCACCTCCAACGAATCGGATGCATCCGTACTCTCCGATGAGAACATGAATTCAAACTATACCCGTACTAGTGAACGCCTGTCGAGATTGAGTCGCAGAATATCTAAAACAGGGGATGGTTTGCGCCACGAAGCAACACCACCATCTCCCAATGCGCTCAATCAAATTAGCACCAAGCACTGGATCCCATTGGCTGTTCAAGAGGTGCAAGCACAAGCAGCTAAGGCACAACAACAGCACCAGCGAGAACAACAGCAACAACACCTGCAACGATCGGAAAAACAGGACCAACATCATGAGAGAAGTCATCCACACATTAAGAGAACGCAATCACACCCATCATTAAGAACGAACCTGGTACATGATTATACGAATGCGCTTTCGATAGTGGAAACAGTACCGACCACTATTCGACATCATCTCCAATCCGATAGCAATCTCTACTGCTATCCGAATAGTGTTAGAACGCCGCAAAACCGACTCATCGCTCGGATGGTACAGCTTAATCAAGTCGCAGAATTAACCTATCAAGCCACGCAACGCAATGCCACCTTACTCGTAGAACGAAGCCAGGTTGCCAATGAAGCCAAGTGATCATGCACCCATGACAAGAAATAGTTTATCATCAAGATAAGACACAATACGTTCTGGTCTTTTAGCTGCATCCACTGCTGCATCAGCTTTTGTAAATAGCATGGGACGACCATCAAGATCCGAAATCCAGCGTGAAGGCAACGTATTCCATTAACTCGCTTCCTGCTTCAAGTTATCAAACCAGCCTCAACAATAAGAATTCCAAAGGAAGCAAATCTCAAGCACAGAACGGTTCCTAAACTGATTGGTGTAGTCCAGTGTATCATACGACAGTATTGTAGGTAAAATAATATCTAAAATCGTGTTTTCGAATATGCAAATATCAAAATGCACATATTGTTTTCATTTTCAAGGAAGCATTCGGTATCGGAACTCAATGGAATGAACGACATATGACGTCTGTTCCGTCCCTTCAAGTTCCAGACAGTAGTAGCTTTCTTATGGACCATCTCATCCGACAGTTAAATCAACGAATTCCGCCCGTGAGTTCGTCATTTAAAAGCAATATAAGATCTCTATATGCTATGGATTTTACTTTTTTTATCATTTTGTCGGCTTTCATCCTCATTTCCATTCAGATAAGAGGTGTATCTGGACATCATATGCAATGGGCTACTCTAGATTCAACGTTACGCTTATATACGAAAGTAAGACAAAATAACATTAAGAAAATCACTTTGTTTGCTTCGATTTTCCTTGGAAATTCACATGCTATAATGGCTTGTAAAAGACGCTGTAGTGGCTCGGAAGAAACCCAAAGTAAACAAAGATCGTCTCTGAGTTATCAAATGGTACCTCATATGATCTTTTTGGAATATTTAGCGTATGTTGAATATTAGTGAGGTGCATGAAACATAAGGCAAAGGATGGTGTAGGTTATGGTCAGATGTGGAAGATAACAGCAGGTCAGTTGGTGCCTTGGAATCCACAATCGACACATATCACCTTCCATTCGTGCGTGAATACATTGTAACTATCTAGATAAGATGACAGAGCAGAACAGTGGTCGGATGCATATCATCCGCACTGGTAGTGTAGCTCCATCGATATTGTCCATTTCCCCTATTCAAGCTAATGCTGTTTCGTTCTCCATCTCTCTGTGTGTGGTTGTGCAGCTACAAAAATGTTTACAGACCACCAAAAATGTCACTTCACCAAGATGCTTCGTTCACAAAAGTAATGCATCACTCGTTTACAAGACTAGCCAGAATGCATCCTGGAAAGTCCAATGGTCCTCGTCTTTGTCAGCCAGTCTGCTCTGATTTCCACAACGACCTCGCTGACGAACTAAATGCGATTGTTGTGAACGCGCACGCAACCTCCCGATCGCAAGTATTTGCTCGAGTTCTTGTCGTTCTGTCGTGGAATTATAATCATACTCGCCATATCTAAAGCCAAAATCTTTTCTTTTTTAATGCATTTAACTCCATGTTCAACCGTCACTGTGGGGTCATCTGGTCTCCACCGCATGCCATGCCCGCCCAATCCTTTTTAGCTTTAAAAATTAATAATTGATATTAATTTATATATTTAATTATCATTTTATAATTCAATATATTTTCTAAGAAAGATCATCGTGTCGCAGGTTTGTGAGATCCAGTCCACTATCGAAATAGGGAGAAAGATGCGTCTGACTTTGCTACCTGGAATAGTGGGACACTGCCCATTCACGCACACATGGCCCTCGGTGTGCGCAGAACGGTCCGGCCGAGCAAACAACTCCAATTCATCTCAGACACCCACAAACGAGAAGCTGGCATCATTGCTGTCTTAGGCTTCCATCTCTGCGAGTCTTTCTTGCTTCCATTCACTATCGTTGTTGCGGTCTATTTCTAGCCGCCTCTTCAACGGACGTACGGAAATGGATTTCCCCATTCCAAGACGGCAGCTACCAAACATCAATGTCTCGAGAGAAGAGCGGGCTGCAGTGAAGAAATTGGTGACAACGCTACTGCAGCACACGGTTCAGGAATTCGAAAAATTTGCGTACAAAGCTGGCAGCGTCGTTGATACTTCCACACAATGGAAGCACGTCACGACTCGGGACCAGTTGCGGCTCTATAGGGAGCGTCATGCGGGCGCCTTAACGGCACATTTAGCGTTTTCACTCGATCATGAGTCTGTATTGCCACGCGGATCAACTATTGACGTACTTGCGACGCCGTCGATGCTTCTCACGGGGTATGTGGCTGGACGAGTGGAGAACGTCATGCATGCTGTGGTGACCAACACACAACAGGAATTGGCGCTTCTGCTGAGTTTTCTGTATGAAGATGTTGCGGATTGTGGCGTCTTGCACACAATAGAAACTCCACAATCAGCAGAACAAACGCATCACTCCTTGGGGTACCGGTATTTCGTGCGCAAGGCTCCAACTTCGTCGCTCATTAAGTACAGGGACACGGTCTATATTGAGTTCACGGGTATGACCACCACTAGCACAGGCGAGTCATTAAGCTTCCACATCATGCACTCGGCTGAGCTGCGCGCATTTCCAGACCTTTCAGTTTCTAGCTCTGTGCGTGCTACACAGTCACTGCGGTATTTGTACAGACAAAAGAACGATGCGATGGTCGAAGTCTTTTGTTTAGGCAATCTTGACATTGGCGGATCGATCCTTAAATCCATTTCGGCCAAGTATGAAGCGGAAACCATGTTTGCATGTACGAGACTCGTTGACTGCGCGGAAGCAAGACGATTGACGCAAATGGAGCTTGTACATAAGCAGCGATCAGTGGATAATGCATCAAATAATTACCCGCTCAAGAAGAATGAGTGCAGTATCTGTCGCCATAAGAAACTGAAATTCGCGGCAGCAGCATTCTTGACTAATTGTGATACCTGTGGCCATGCGGTGTGTTCACGGTGCCGGTTGTCGAAGAAAGTTTTTGTTGAGGACACCGAGAAAATCTTGGGCAAGTTTGTCAAGGTATCGTGCTGCAAGACGTGCGTCCTGATCGCGAGTTCGGGCCAGCAAATTTGTAAGTACTCAAGCAGCATTCTCACGCGTACAACACTGTCCAGCAACTCGTCATCCATGGCGTTGACGGATTCTATCATTGATCAAGTGACCATTCCTGATAGCAACAATGAGGACGACGAAGACGATCTGCGGTACAAACTCTCCGAATTCGATATTTTAGACCACCCTGCCATTCAGCATTCGAAATATGCTGCGCCACCACCAACCATGGAACCGAGATCACATCGCGCTCAGTCAACGGACCGCCCAAGCAATCGAAGTAGAGGCAGGGATCCGAAAAGTGCACCGAGCCGGAGCCGTCGAAGCCAGACGGTCGTTTCTGCGGATGGGAGAACAGTAAAAGAGTATTTGCCGGCAGAATTAGTTCCTTCGGCGTCTCATCAACGAACACGGAGCTACGACAGCGACTCTCGTAGGCATAGAGGCGCGGTGGCTGTCCATTCTTCTGGATTTGATTATTTGGTGCGTGGTCGTGGAAACAGCACGGAATCGTTGCCTACGCCTTTTTCGATGAAGACACATGGTCCACCACCCCTGACGACGTCGGTCAGTGATGGTACCAAGTATACGTCAGTGTTCACGTCAGAGCAACGGATGGAACTCTTTGCACGTATGGTGGAGCTGAACGAAGCGGCACAGTCGTGTTACAAAACGACTAAGGAGACTAGTGCGGCGTTCCTCCCAAACAAATATAATACCACGAGATGAAGAATCTTAAAGGTGAAAGTGGTTATATGGTATTGATCATTGGAATTGTTATCTTTTTTTACAAAGATTATTATGGTAGAATGGAGTAAGTCAAGTTATGATGCTGTTTGATGTTTGATGAGTGGTAAAATTTGGAGAAATGAGTAAAGCGCCCATTGTGAGAATCATTCTATCTTTCGCTTTGATGTGATAAATTGGTTGCCTGGTTGAGTTGATAGGTTTGATCCAGTGGTTACTCGAAGAGAAAAGGTCCAGCCACTTTGTTTTTTGTCTCTAATGAAAGGAGTTCGGGTAGGACATGCGCAGAGAAGTAAGAGGCTCAGTCCAACGGGACTTGAAGAATTCCTTGAACAAGATAAACGAGGGTTCCTTCGACTTATCGATCGACAATGGGCAGTGCCAACAGTTCTCCATCTGGCAGTTTTCAACAGGTGAGATGCGAATGGCTCCGAATATTCAGCGGCCATCTACTAGACACAGGTGAAGTTTTTGAAGATCTTTGAAAGTCAACATTTTCTGAGCATCGGTCAGGGTCATTACAATACTTACCACACTTGCATATAAATGTGAAATACAAGGTCAAGCGAAAATAAGAGCTTTGCACTAAATCCTCAGCAAATGTGTAAAGTCAAGAGCCACAACAAGAGGCATGACCGACACGATATGAATACCATATCTGTCAGTATCAATGCACAACGCTCTTCTCATTGACCTTACTCGACAGACGTGCAGTCTGGGAGGCGGTTTGCCTGCCATATCTGCCGCGTCATCAAGAAGTTTTTCGAATATGACAGAGGTATGAGCAAATTCAGAAAAATGTCGTACTGTAAATCGTTACTGTCGAGAGTAGGCGTGAAGCTCCCACGAATCAATGCCAATGGGTTGTATCATCATTCCAACAGCAATAGCGTGACCGAGCTTGATAGTTATCGCAGTCACTTCCCGTTGGCATAGGAAGAACCATCATGCATATTGACATGAGGCTCAATGACCATACCGCCAGATCAGATCACGATGAGAGTAAAGACGAAGACGAACATCACTGGAACCTGAAGCAAAAGTCAACCATCAGTACATACTGTATGACCCATTTGAATGGAAACAAGCAAATATAATTGTTTCCTAAGTAAACACTTGGTTATTGGGCTTTTGAATATAGAAATGGCATCCTTTCACTAATAAAAACCAATGCTGATCGAAATGATAAGCTATGGTGGTGGTTGACAACTCCAGTGCCTTCTGATTGGGATGATATAAATGTACAAATGCCTACAATAGTCGGAGGTTGACAACGGACTGATGATCCTTGAAGGGATATCCCATGCATCAACTCATAGTTCCAGACTTCCGTATCCTCTCTCTCCTGCTTCACTTCAGATCATCTCGATGTGCTATACGTACCAGCGCTCACTGGGATTACTTCTATACATATTAAAATAGACACATCAGGAATGTAAAAGCGATTAAGATCCTGGGTATGATGTGATCGCGTTTATTCACAAAACAAAGGATCACTTTTTTTGGGCACATCATCTCGTACCATGAGTAACCTGACAATGTATTTGCAATGGCCAAAGGAAATGATAAAGAACATCCCAGCAATCCAAATTCCATGCATGCGAGCAATTCTATAACATCGACATGCTCGAACCAATAGTATGAAGTAGTCCATCGCGAGTGATCATGGACTATCAGGTTTCAAAACTACCTCCTCCCTTCCAATGGAATCACGTGTTAGTGGATTCATTACCAACACCCGACTTCAGTCCCACAGTCACTTTGCCAGCTGGTTCATCTTGTCCCTTTGTCCATGCTTGATTACATAGCCAGTGGACTGAGATCATGCAGTTATCGCGTTTGTCGACTTGCATTTCCTGACTTTGTGTCAAAAGTGCGCAAGTTCTTCGTTACTCCAACTTACATTGAATTGTAAATGGGGTTAGAATTCCCGCTGCCGCGGTCGCAGCTACCGCGGATCGGCGTCACACCACGTGAACACGCCGCCGCAAAGCAGATGATGGAGCGCATGGTGGAGCACACAGTCCGCGAATTCGAACAATTTACATACGAGGAGAGCGGTAAAGTCGACACACATCGATGGAAACCCATGGCTGCAAAAGATGAACTACAAGTATACAAGGAGCAGCAAGCAGGCACGATGAGCAAGAGCCTCGCGTTTGCGTTAGAAGATGGTGGGATCGCAGCAGAGGACTTGCCACTCGGATCGATCATGGCGTCACTGACTCCGACAACGATGCTGATGACTGGATATTGCACGGGTAGAGTCGAGAACGCCATGTACGCGTGTGTGACAGAAACGCAAGAGGATCTGGCGCTCATTGTGACTTTTCTCCATCAAGATGTCGCGGATTGTGCGATCTTGAGTACAATGGAAGGACCCACAGAGCAGGAACCATATCGTTATCTCGGTTACAAGTATTTTGTCCGGAAATCGCCAGGGTTGCCACAGTTAATCAAACACCGCAACAGTTTGTATTTGGAATACACAGGTGTGACTACCACAATCACAGGCGAAGAGTTGGGGTTTCACATGATGCACTCTGTCGATCTACCATCGTTTCCGGATTTGACTGAGTATAATTCGATTACGGTGCTCTCTTCCCTCCGATATTTGTACAGACAGCGCAAGGAAAATCTCGTGGAGGTGTTTTGTTTGGGTAATATGGACATTTCTGGGCTGATCGTACAACCCATTTCAAAGCTGTTTGTGACCGAGATCATGTTTGGATGCACAAAACTCATCGAATGTGCCGAAGTGAAGCGATTGACCGAGATGGTCAAGCGAAGACAACAACAGCGGTTGGCATCCACCGAAGCAGAGCGCGAAATGGAATTGCTACATGTTAGAACCAGACGTAACGACGAATGCCACACGTGCCGACATCGGAAGAAGCTTTTTTCCGGGGCTTTATTAGGCGAATGCATGGTTTGTCGCGAACTTGTATGCCATAATTGCCGCACAATTCGAAAACTCTTCGTACCGGACGAGATCATGGGCAAATTCAGGAAAGTGCCGTGCTGTAAAGCCTGTGTGTTGTTGCTCAACAGTGCTGGTGCTAGTTTGCCGCGTATTAACGCCTATTGGGGGCACAACACTGCGGATGAAGGAGACTTAAAGGCTAGTAGTAGTCATTATAAACTAGCCAATCATCGCACATACTTCTACTCGTCTTCAGAGACGTCGTCGATCTCTCGACCAGAGTCGATGTCTGATATAGCATCGCAATATGAAGCATGTTTAATTGAAGACTTTGATGAAGAACCTCGTGCGAGCCAACAACAATCGCAACAGCAGCAAAAGCTTTTTCAGCCCTGGGCATCGGCGTTGTCTTCGAAACGATCAACGAGTGTGTATCAGGAGCAGCATCAACCACTGAGGAGATCATCAGTGCGAATGCGACAGGCAAAAAGTGTCGATTATGGTTCCCAACCGCAGCAAGTTGCTTCACATGCAACGGCAGGTGAATCATCGCAGACCGATCTCATTCCTCTGCTTGAATTTGTGCCTGTCAATGATTTAAAAGAACCTGCCGCTCCTGCACCACAAAATGATCTCATTCCATTGGAACTGGTACACGTGGATGATAAAAACTCGTCTGTATCAGTTGCATTATCCAATATTTATATTCGCGGTAACACGGCTACTTCCCAAACGACGAATTCAACAACGACAGATCCGTCAACTGAGGAAAAAGATTGAGATTACATTTAGCAAAGCATAAATTGCTTGGCAGTTAACTTGTGAAGATGATAACTTTGATGGCCGCGAAAAGTACGTCGCATGTGTCTGCTTTTTTCTACTAGGCATCCATGAGATCCTACGATCTAACAAGAAAGGTTTCATTCCGTAGACTTTGATCCCAGTCAATGCATTGACTGTACGCTGAACAAAATGCGCAGACCAGAAAACAAGGTTATTCACATATGTTGCTTTCAAATAGACAAGAGGGGTATGCGGGAAAAAGGATGGAAGAAGAGGGTGGAAGAGTAACAGTGATGATTGTATTGGATCGTTCTTGTACACAACCACCTAAGTACACAGCTGGACGGGCCACGTTACATGTGTAACTGTGATCAATCAGACCAGACACGGAATGTAGTGTCACGCCTGCTTCTCCCCATCTCCTATGAAACTTTGCTAGTCCACGATTTTACATCCAAGATGATCCCTCCAAAATGCTTCTTGAAAACGACTGACAAGAAACATAATTTTTTGCAGCTCTATGTCTACTAATTCTGCATCATCTTTTCTGCAGTCGAAGATGCTTGTTAGAAAAGAAATTGGCGTGTTTTGTTTAGATTTGAATAATTCAGTTTGTGAATCGTTTGCAATTGATCACGCCACCACATTCGGTCTCGGATTATACAGCCCGCAACCATCTACATATCTACATAACGAACGAAGACAGTATACCAACAATTATAATCGACAAGCCAAACATGGGATTGGAGTTCCCGCTTCCCCGCTCGTATTTACCTGACATCCACGTCACTCCAGAAGAACATGCTGCAACCAAGCATCTCATGGACCGCATGCTCCAGCATACTGTGCAGGAATTCGAGCGATTAGCCTACATCAATGATGGAAAAGTGGACTTAGGGCAGTGGAAGCCCGTGGCTTCGCGTGATCAGCTCAAGGTCTACCGAGAGCGGGATGCAGGCACTATGAGTGCCAATTTGGGAGCAGCATTGCAAGATACGAAGCTGCCATTAGGTTCTGCTGTTGCAGCGTTAGCATCTCCATCAATGCTTTTGTCCGGGTTTGTTCCCGGACGGATGGAAAATGCGATGCACGCTGTCGTAGCCAAGAATCAAGAAGAACTTGCACTGGCTGTGGTCTATTTACACGACCTCGTAGCAGATTGCGCGTTGCTTGGCACAATGGAACGACCGACAAAGGAAACTCCATACAACTACCTCGGTTATAAGTATTTGGTCATCAAATCACCTGGGTTTTCTCAATTGATAAAGCACCGGGACGGTATCTATCTCGAGTACACAGGACTTACAACCACGAGTACAGGAGAAACATTGGGCTTCCATTTGACCCATTCGGTCGACTTGCCCGGTTTTCCCGAGCTCAGCGAGTGGAATTCTATCACAGGGCTTGTGTCATTGCGGTATTTATACCGCCAAACGGCTGACAATGTTGTCCAAGTGTTTATGCTTGGCAATCTCGACATCTCTGGGCTATTGGGAACATTCAAGCCGATCGCGAGTGCATTTGAAGCCGAAGTCATGTTTGGTTGTACTAGGCTCGTCGATTGTGCGGAAACGAAGCGGCTCACGCAGATGGTCAAAGAACGACACCACACGAGCGACATTGTGGTGCTTGAGAAACCCAATCACGATGGTTGCAGTAGTTGCGAACAAAAGCACAAATTCTCACTTTTCTCAGTGCGTAACATGCTTGTGGCGTGTGCTGCATGCGGTCAGTTCATCTGCTCACACTGCCGAATTCACAAACGCGTGTTTGTAAGCGATGGGATTCTCGGTCGGTTTCGCAAAGTGCTTTGCTGCAAGACGTGCGTGTTCATCGCCAACGGAGGTTATAATTACCAGCGAATGAGTAGTTCGACGTCTTCCTCTGATGATCTATTGATCTCCAGTCGACGGCGAAGAAACACGACGAAGACATCGTCCGGCTCTATCGCGCTTGTGCGTCTCGCGACGCATTGATCGTGTTTGTCAAGTTTAGTTGTCGCTCGTTTATGTGTAAAGATGGTAATGTGAATGTTTTTACTGGCAATTACCAGAATACGTACTAACCGTATAGACGCGTTTGAGAAGTTGGTAGACTCTCCTGCTGTCCACGCATACTCCTACACTCTATCTTCCTCGTCATAACTCTGGTGGTCTTGGAAGTCCATGTAGGAGACATATGGCGAGTATAAGAATGTTTCTCGACGCATTGACATCTCGCTTCCAACTAATTCTACACTCACTATTGCTGCAGCGGAGAACCTGGCGGGAGAGCTCGACGTCCGTACTTCCATCAGCCTTTTTTATCGAGAACGGCGGCTTCCCAAGCTGCTGGTAGCACTCGAAGCACCGCTGACTCGTGCAGTACTCGTCGATCTGCAGTACGGTCGCGCACGTTGCCGGCTCATGTGTGAACCACTTCAAGGGTTCATGCGCATGGCCTTTGATAAAGTCCTGTGAGCTCCAGTCACCGACGCCAATACAAACCTGAAGACTTGGCGTGAGCACTAACAGCTTCGTCATATGTACCAACGTCTTCCGACTAAATCTTGATTGAAGGAAACACTATTTACGAAATCGATGCGATGCGCAAAAGCTCGCTAAGAAGTCAAGGTGTCTCCACACGTACTTGACGTTTATCATATATTGGTCGTACAATCCTGTCTTGAACGAAAGCATCGTCCGAATGATTCTAGCGTACTCGTGCTCCTTCTGCTTCAACTTCTCGTGCCAGAGCGTGTGCCTCTTCATCCCGGTGAGATGCCTGTACTCTCGCATAGATATCTGTTGAATGTCATAACGCTGGTTACTGGCTCGCTTGCGTCGAATACCATGCTTGCCTCTCTTCTTCAACTTCTTCACCTGATTCTGCTTACGTTTCCTTCTGTTGCATTTGGTTTTCTCTTCTTCCACATCAATTTCTCACACGAATGGCAGTGCAGAGCGACTGCATGCCAGAGTCGATCCCAACGACAGTATCGGGAACGTAATTGTCAGGAGGTACTGTCATGTCTTCGTTTTTCTTTTTCGTAGGATGCTGCTAGAGTAAAGACGCGCTGTAGCCGTTAGTTGTGATTTGGTACACGAACTTGCGAATGTGGAAGCCTTTCTCCCAAAGCTCGTCTCGCATGACTTGAAACTCTTTGTTTATTGGATCAGATTTATTCTTGTCGCTTGAGGTAACGGAGAAGGCATTAATCTTTCGTGTATCTAATTTCACTCAGACTGCATACTAACATTAACATCCATACATATATGATGCCTCGTAGTGATTTTTAGTTGGCAAAGAATTGCAAACTATCATGTGTGTATGCGTGTTAGACTTGTCAGATCTTCTAGATTTGAGTGAGATATGGTAAATAGCCAAGTAAAAAAGACTCATGGATGGTGTCGTGCATTGTAAATAAACTCGACCATAGCCCTCCACTCACTTCATAAGAGCATGGACTAAACTTGTAGATCTATACCAATCAATATGATCAGTCCGCGATAAAAGCATGCATTATTTTTGTGCACCATCCATTGAAGTAATGTTAAAACGCCATAGATCCCATCAGAATCAAGAAGAAAAGCAAAACTTCACTTTCACAGAAACAAGCTGCTGTAATGGAAAGTCTCAAATACAGAATCTCTGCCATGCTACAAAGACAGAAGCGAGGAGGAACGCAAATCAGACTCAAAACTCTGGACCAAGGAAAGCATGGTTGCGCATTCAGCCTGAGTCATGATAGGACTGGAATCTCCATTACGTAGGAGCAAAAGCTATGGAAAAGGGAATCTGTGTTAGCATGCATAGGGACATGCGCATAGGATCTGCCGCAAGATGTGATGATGAGAGAGTGAGTGACCAAAAATTCCTACGTAATTTGTAGCAATTTAGCTACAGATCCTCCTCCTCTGGGATGGCAACGTTGTACCTTCCCAGTGTGAATAGAATCATCAATTATGTGTACAATTTGATAGAGTAAGCAACTTGACCGTTAAACACGCCAGAGGGGGATTCTAAGCTTTTTCAAAATGCAACATTTACGACAGGAAACAAGCGGAACAATAAACATGCGGTGGTTGAAGTTTCATGTGACACTCGACCAGATAGAAAACATGGCCCACTCTCCTGCCACACATCAAAGCTCCTCCCATCAGTCTCGAATGACAAGAAAGGGGTACTTTGGACCAATAGGTCATCCGATATTGTCATTGATATGGGATAGACAACCCAATAAAATGATGGACAACTGATGATTCTGAGAACAGAAGTGAGACCTGGATAGATTAGCATTGTTGTTGGCGTATACCTAGCACACTGAATCACTTCCACAGTCGTCGGTAGCCTTTCGCCATCATCCTCTCCGTTGATCACTCAAGTATTTGTGGTGGCTGCGTTTCTATCAGTTCTTTATTCCAACCGGCTGATATTTTGAAAGACACCGAGAAAAGAACTGTGACCGACAGACGCATACTCTTTTATCACACAAGCAATTGAATACCATGGGCGAAGACTTCCCATTGCCACGCAGTGAGCTGCCCAGGATTGAAGTCACGCCGGCGGAGCATGCTGCTACCAAGAGCATGATGGACCGCATGCTCATGCACACCGTGCGCGAATTCGAAGCGTTTGCATACACTTTAAATGGACAAGTCAATCCCGACAAATGGAAGCCCTTTGCCAAAAGAGACCATCTCCATGTCTACAAAGAGCGGCAAGTCGGAGAAATGAGCGCAAGCCTAGCGTTCGCATTTGAAGGGGCGAGTGGTGTCTTGCCCATGGGCTCGACAGTGGCTGGACTGACGCCCGCGTCGATGCTGCTGACTGGCATGTTACCTGGTCGCGTTGAGAATGCCATGTATGCTGTTGTCACAAAATCACAGCAGGAACTCGCAATGGTCGTCACGTATTTGCATGAAGACGTCGCGGATTGTGCAATCTTAAAAACCATGGAGGGTCCTACCCCAGACAATCCATATAACTTTCTCGGGTACAAGTACTTTGTCAAAAGATCCCCTGGGCTGCCTCAACTGATAAAGCACCGTGATAGTTTGTATTTGGAATCCTGTGGCGTCACAACGACTTCGAAAGGAGAGCAGCTTGGCTTTCATTTGATGCATTCAGTCGATTTACCATCGTTTCCTGATCTCACAGCGCGTAATTCAGTCCGAGCATTGCAATCGGTACGATATTTGTACCGTCAAAAAACAGATAACATTGTCGAGATTTTCATGTTGGGGAATTTGGATATCTCGGGGATGATTATTCAGCCCATTGCCAATACATTTGTAGCAGAGACACTTTTTGGGATCACAAAATTAGTCGATTGCGCCGAGACGAAGCAGTTAACGCAGATGATTATGCGTCGTCGGCAACGATTTGAGCTAGAACGCCCCAAGACTCGGAAAGATGACGAATGCAGCATCTGTCGACATAAGAAGAAGCATTTTGCAGCTTCATTGCTGCTCACGCGGTGCGATATTTGTAGCAAGTTCGTCTGCTCGCGATGTCGCACGCAGAAGAAGGTCTATATACCAAATTCAGACCGCATACTGGGCAAGTTTGACAAAGTACATTGCTGTAAGACTTGCTCGCTAGTGGCGAGTGCTGGACGCGCGCTGCCCAAGAAACTTGTTAATACACCTCAGCAGATGACATCTCCAGCTGAAAAGACAATATTTGCGGATGACAATGACAATAAAACGCCCACAAGTGACCGAGTTACTGTGGATGCCGCGATTGTATTTCACTCTGACACCGAGATGCGTGTTGGCAATGTTAATAAGAAGAAGCAGGCTCATCCATTGAATCCGAATCAGCAGTACTATAAAGATGATCGGGGCCACAAGGAGATTCACCATGGCGCAGCAAAGCGATCACCAGTACCAACCACGACTGGCAAGTCACTACGACCCAAGAGCTCGAGCGCAAACGATGGTGCATTGGTATGCCATACTTCCTATGACATTGTGGTACCGCCAACTCGACCTCGAGTACCTTCCACTCATCCACTGCATTACAATGCAGGGTGTTATCAAACTCCACCGGTGAACAATTCCTTCACATCCACTGAGTCTTCAAACTCTGTCACTGGGAGTACACCATCGTCATACTCGTCGCCACGGAACGACCTCATGCAAGCGATGATCCATCTCAATGTGGTTGCGGAATCTGCCGCCATGACAACCCAGCAGAATGCTGCCTATTTAGCCCAGGTCCAGCGCAACAAAAGTCGAAGGTACCGAGATGCTTAACGTTTGTGTTGTGGTTGATAATTTATAGGACTGTGGCGTTCCCATGAATGTTATATTGTGAAGTGATCAGAATGCAATAGAGAGAGCTATTTGATGTGAAACAATAAAATGGCTGACTGATGAGAGAAAAAAAGATCACTGGATCGTATTGCTTATGGTAACTAAAGGCTTTACAATGTCGCCTCTTCGTCTTGTATCCAACCACGTCTTATGTAAGACAATTTAACGGCGACAGTCGGTGTTGTTCAGAAATCAGCTTTACTCACTTTGAAGAGACTTCATTACATGCTACTCTCTATACAAAAGACAGATCGGCATATGCCCCGAAAAAATTAAGGTTGTCTTTGGTATTTATCGATCTTTACAAACTTCATTTCGTGTGGCTATCAAAGCCAAGATCGTGTTATCACGAAACAACATGATAAAAAACAAAGCAGAGCAAAGTAAAAGCCATGCCAATAAAAAACCCAAGACCTCGTGCGTGCGTGGATACACCTCATTCTGTGCGTCTAACGCCATACACTTCATTCACCTTCTCATGTCCATGAAAAGATGCCTCATACAGTTGGTTGTGCATAGTCCATTCTGACAGGCAGTGTTGCACACCGACACGTTCAAGATTGGTGCATGATGCTGCCGGTGACATCAAAGCTCTTCGAGGGCTTGTCTCTTTTTCAAATCAGAAAGAAATCATAGAAAAAAGAATCTAAAAATGATTTTTATTGGTTAAAAATTATCATCTTGACGCTCTTATCCTGAAATTCTTGTTTATGATTGGCTAATTTTTTATTTTTTCTGTTTTTCTGGTTCTTCGAGAAAGGATCGGGAAGGAGCGGTCTATTGTTGCATTGTCAAGAGAACGCTATGCCTCACCAGCTGCCAATCATCCCACGTGACGTCATGGTAAAAGAAAAATCTAGACAAACACTTTTGTGCATTGTGCAACACCCCTAATGACTTCGACCAGCTGTTCCATCCTCGCGGCTGTCCACCAAAGACCAGACACTATGCGGGTACGCAAAAAGAAGGGATCAACACACGCCACTGTTGCTTCCTTTTGCCTTACATTCGCCCATTCACCTCGAGAGCCAACTCCTTCAGAGAATAGACGATAGAAAATGGGCGAGGATTTTCCGGTTCCACGTAGCGAATTTCCAACGATCGAAGTCACGCCGGAGGAACATGCAGCCTCAAGACGCATGATGGAACGCATGCTTGCGCATACGGTCCGTGAGTTCGAGCAACTCGCGTACAATCAGGATGAGCGACTGGTTGATCGCACCAAATGGAAACCATTAGCGACACAAGGGCAGCTCAAACTCTATCGGGAACGACAGGTTGGTGCACTGACGCGCAGCATGGGGTCGGTGTTTAATGACACGTCACGATTACCGTTGGGGTCGACCATGGCTGTGCTGACGCCGCCATCGATGTTAATGACCGGTTATGTACCTGGACGGATGGAGGATGCACTGTACGCGCTGAATAGCAAGACATCCTTGGATCTCGCGCTCGTTGTGATCTATTTGCATGGCGATGTTGCTGATACGGCCATCCTGAACACGATGGAGGGCGCGACCGAAGAAAGTCCATTTAATTATTTAGGATACAAATATTTTGTACGCAAGTCCCCCGGCATGGCACAGGTCGTCAAGCACCGCGACAGTCTGTACCTCGAATTCACAGGCACCACCACGACCAGCACTGGTGAGGTGATCGGGCACCATTTGATGCATTCTGTGGATTTGCCTGGGTTCCCTGATTTGACCAAGCGCAATTCTCTGCGTGCACTGCAGTCGCTGCGGTATATTTATCGACAACGTACCGACGATACCGTGGAGGTGTTTATGCTGGGCAATATGGACATATCCGGTGTTTTGACCAGTATCACGCCCATTGCGATGAGTTTTGTCGCAGAAACGGCCTTCAACTTGCCGAAGTTGATGGGTTGTGCACAGGTCAAACGGTTGACGGAAATGCTCAATGATCGCGAGCAATACCAGACGAAAGACAAAACTTTTCGTTGGACAAAAGCAGAGCTCGAGGCGTGCGAGATCTGTGGCCATCGAAAGAAAAAATTCACACCTAGCTCGTTGATCACATGCGATGTTTGTGATAAATTTGTTTGTTCCAGATGCCGTATCAACAAGAAAGTATTTGTTGCAGACAGCAACGGTATGCTGGGGAAGATCCAGAAGGCGCATTGCTGCAAGAGCTGTGCTCTCATTGCCAACAATGGATACGTTGAATATCGCAAAAACTTGGTCAGTAGTAGCCAACACTCGTCAGAAGCTGAGAGCAATTACACAGGTGATATACCGTCGACTCGCCCTACGGCTGTAATGGGTCACTCTTCGGAATCGATTGTACTGTTAGTTGATGACACGATCCCCGATGTGGGCACGCATACATCTGAGAGCAAGTCGCCGCAACAACCCCAGCAGTCAACACCGGAGATATTTGCGCACCAACACAGAAAATTATCAGCTCCACGACCAGTTAGACAAGTTGACAGTCAGTCGAATCGACCGACCCAACGATCAGCTTCTAATCCCTCTCCATGGATAATGGGTGACCAATCGCTTATCCCAGCGACGAAAGGCGTAAACTCCATATCGCTATCTTCTGTGTCAGACGCGATGACGGAAGAGAGTTTCAGTTCTGTGAGTTCTTCCATATCCAGCAATGCAAGTGGTCCAAGCGCACCCACGCATGAATTGATGGTTCGTATGATCGAACTGACGAAACTCGCCGAGTCGACGCACTACATCGCACAGAAGAACGCTGCACTGCTAGCACAGCAGTACAACAGTCAACATCAAGCGGACCAGGCATCCGGTGAACACATGTAATTGTCGTAGATAGTGATGGAATGTTCTTTGTGCAGTGAGTATAAACTGCTCGTCTAATGCGTAAAAGAGAATGATTGTTACCATGCGTTTTTTCTTATTATTTGCTAATGTGGTGCATTGCTGTGCGTTGTTTGTTCTGGCATTGCATCTTGACGAAAGACCGAAGGATGGGAAGATTACAAACGATTGGATTTTGGCTATGTGCTGTGTACAAAACTCCACATTCTCAGCCATGAGCCTTGGCTGGATGCGTCTAGGCTATTTCACCCAATAATAATGTACGGACTAATAAAACTATGCTCACATTCAATACTCAAAGACGCGGACAAGACAAAAGAGCGCGGATCAAATCTGATCTTTACAGGAAACGCTCCTACACTTTATGAGCAAGCAGTCGGAGATAGAAATAGCACAAATACTGTGCATCCAAGTGACCAGGTTCCTTCTTCTTACGTCAAGCCATTTGAGGGTAAATAGAACAGCCGGATAGTTTCAGATACCACATATGGCTTGACAGCGACTCAGAAGATAACGGCGCCAGTATTAAACTTTGTGAATAGTACGAAGTTTCTGAAATGCGTACAAAGAATAGATGACGGTGATATGAAATGACTTTATCTTATGTTGCTTGGTACAAGTTAAGAAAAGCACAATATATATCAGAAGCTTTCTTGTGCTCCTTCCATATTCAAAGGAAAGTAATGCCGACGTAGGCAGGCAGGGACGATTGTAGTAACGATACATTGCATTTATCGCACCGAGGTAGGGATGCGAAGGTCTCTCTTTATTTACAATCGTGGAAATCATACAGAATCAGATACTGTATGTTGGACACTATTTGGTTCAGTATCTCCAGTCCATCCCGGCCAAAATGAATCAGCCATTAGTATCCTACATTCGGGCTTATGTAACAGACAACTCGGTGCTGAAATGGCCAATGTTGATGCTACCAGCCCAAATCACCTGGTATGCTTCTGTAAAAGCTGGCTGACGAAAGTACCCAATACCTGGCCAACCAACAATCCCTCCTGATTCCACGTATTGTGGGACAACACTTCGAGGTGCGATGACATGATCAACTGATTAGGCAGAGCGGCTTCATATGTAAAACTTCCCACGCATGTCACTGTCGTTTGTGTATAATGACGTTCATTCCCTCCATTATGATAGATGAGGCATCCTTCTTCCGCTACTTTTGATTCAGATACTTGCCCAGTCGATCTGACAAACTATCATACAAATTCCAAGTGGTTTAACAAAATGATACGACAGCTGGTCACAACTCATATTAGACAATCGTCTCAGGGTGAAAAAGTTCAAAAACCATCCATAGCAGTGGCACTTACTGACCCCTCTCATTGCTTCTATAAACAAGGTGCATCCACTGTATCAGCAGTAGAGGAGGGCGTACTGTATACCCACCGCATGAGCCTGTCGCTTAACGCTCATCACGTCAAAAAAGCAGATGAGCGAGTATGCTGAATGGACCCGAAGATTTGCATAGCAGTCACGCCATTTCATTTTCCATAACAACTACACGTGGGCACTAGGAAATTCGGTATAAGCGATAATGCTGGAATTCCCGCTGCCGCGCGCACAATTGCCCAATATTGAGGTCACACCGCAAGAACATGCGGCCGCCAAGAACATGATGGAACGCATGCTGCTACATACCGTGCGAGAGTTCGAACAATACACGTATGAGGATAAAGGCGTAGTTGACAACAAGCGCTGGAAGTCCATGGCATCCAAAGATCAACTACGAGTCTATAAAGAGCGACAAACTGGTGCATTGAGTGCCAGTCTGGCATTCGCTTTGGAAGATACATCAGGTTTGCCAGTAGGTTCGACGATCGCCGCTTTGACACCAGCGTCGATGATGATGACTGGTACGTGTCCAGGACGAGTGGAGAATGCCATGCATGCGGTGGTGACAAAGTCTCAACAGGAACTAGCAATGGTCGTCATTTATTTACACGAAGATGTTGCGGATTGTGCAATTCTGAATACCATGGAAGGTCCAACACTCGATAATCCGTATGGCTTCTTAGGCTACAAGTACTTTGTGAGAAAATCACCGACAAGTTCACATTTGGTCAAGCATCGTGATAATCTGTATTTAGAATACACGGGTATCACTCGAACGAGCACAGGAGAAGAGCTGGGATATCATATGATGCACTCGGTCGATTTACCATCGTTCCCAGATCTCACTGAAATGAACTCTGTTACTGCATTGTCTTCTCTTCGGTATTTGTATCGGCAGAAGACTGACAATATCGTAGAGATATTCTGTATTGGTAATATGGATATCTCGGGTATGCTCACTAGCATTGGACCTATGTCGACATTTTTTGTGAGCGAGATCATGTTTGGATGTACACGTTTAATTGATTGCGCTGAAACAAAGCGCTTAACTGAGATGATCGAGAAACGCCGGCAATGCCATGACCAACCACAAATAAAACCGCGTGCCAACGAATGTGCGATCTGTAGGCACAAGAAGAAAGTTTTTGGTGCAAGTTTACTTGCCGAGTGTAATGTTTGTGGAAACAGTATTTGTTCGCGATGCCGTACGCACAAAAAGGTGTTTATCTCCGATGGGATTTTGGGGAAATTCCAGAAAGTGGCATGCTGCAAGACGTGTGTATTAGTCGCAAATGCTGGATACGTGCAACCACGGATGAATACTGGGTCAAATAAAGCACCCTCAAGCCATAATAGTATGGACAGTGGTGGCCGACGACCAACAAGCTCGTCGGGATCGTCGATTACAACGTCTTCCTACACTTTCAATGATGCTCAATCAGAGAGTAGTGCTTCGTCGTCCTATGATAGCGTCTCACAGAATGGCGACATATGCGATCTTCCACCACAACTAATACGCCATTACTCAAATGCATCGTCCGCTCATAGTGGTAGTTCTACATCTTCACGAAATCGACGCACACCGTCTTATGAGCAACAGCATGAGCATTACAACCATTATCAGCACCATCATTATCATAATCATCCAAATGAACGCCATCATCGCGCAAATTCGGCACAATCGACGTACTCGACGCAGTCGACAAGTAGCAAACAGAGTGACCTCATCCCGCTTGTGGAAAATATGTCATTGAATGGACAGCATAACGATCTCATTCCATTGGAGTCCAAGACGTCATTGAACAATACTGAAAACGCACTGGAGGTGTACGAGAGAAATCCACGCGCGATAGTAAGAACGAATTTGACATCGTTGAGCAACGACAGGCACCACCAGCCTCGTCAACTTTCTAGGCATATGTCGGCGCCACAGGCAGCGACGACCAAGTCCTCTGGTCCTTACTACCTCACATCGTCTTCGATGGATGGGAAATCCTATGGCTACGCTCCATCAGTGGGGGCTACCAGTACCAGCAGCTCTGAGTATTACTCAGTTGCTTCCGATTCTAGCACTGTCTCTTCTTCAGTGGCATCTGCGGCAAGTAACACCAAGTACAATGCTAACCAAAACGCTATTTTCGCAAGAATGGTGCAATTAAGCAAGGTCGCAGAATCCACATACAATACGACGCAGCAGAACGCAGCCTATCTGGCTCGCCAGAACGCCCATGATCGACGGTAGATATATAAAAATTGATGAGAGTTAAGTATAATTTGATGGAGTATAAGTGAGTACAAAATATGTGATTACTTAAAGCAATGGCGTTTATAAGTTTGTTCATGATTTATAACCTGCAAGCATGGAGTGTTGCACGCAAATGCGGATCTATTATCAGTGATTAACTGGACTGTAATGGTTTGGTGTGTTGAGAAAGAGCTTGTCGTCGCTGTCATCATTTATCAAATTCTTAGGAACGAACTTTCAATGTCACTCTAATAAATGAAGAGCAGATGGATAGATTGTGACACTAAGCCTTTCGGACGTGTTCGTTGGCGGATAATCAAGATTCGAGATAGTTTCCTGCTGCAACTCTTCGGGAGCGATCATCTCTAACAAAACACAACGCGCTGTATTACGTTTGCATCTCGAGTGAGATGAGTCAGATACGTTGGTTACCTGTTTGAGGAGCTTGACGACACTTTCGAGACACGAAAGAAAGAATAAGCACACCTTACATTTGATTGCCTTGCCTTGCATTCACTTGACGACAGTGACCACTTGCGCAGATCAGATTAATGGGAATGCCCTGCAAAGCACTCTCTCTTTCTCATTTATAGAGTGTGGTCACACTGCCGCATGACAATCAATCCATTGGTTCATTATCAGACTCTGAACTATAGTTTGTACATTTTTTATTTCTGTGGCTGTTCATGTATAGATTCACGCCTAAATTAGAAATTCGCCATGAGCCAACATCGAAAATCGATTTTTGCATTTGATGTGCGGAATCAACCTAGCAAGCAGGCCAAATGTGACCCATACATAATTATGGCTTCCCGTTTTCTCTCAGCCTGTCGTTGAAGATAAGTCGAGCCTTTCTGGATCCCATTCCCGCCCTTACGTATGTATGCATAGAGAACACATTCCGCTAAAGGCCACTTACTAGATGGATCTTCCTTTAGATGGCAAGTGCATCCTCTCTGTGCTGTCAAAGTTGGGAAACCAATGAATCCATGTTGTCATGTTGCAGATCACAGTAGTCCAACGTTTGATTTACCGATCTAAGCCCCTTAAAGAAAACCAGCAGCGGGAAATGTAGAATATGAAACTGGGCGCCATTGTCCAACTCTTGGCGTGTACGTAGAGCGGACAGCTTTGGAGGAAGAAAGAAACCTCAACGGCTCATCCAACATGCCTTTATGCTTATCGGTGGCTTCCTTATCTACAAGGTCTGACTTCGCAAATATCAATTCAACACGGTGGAGTCAAGAGTTAAAATGGTCATAGGTTTTCCACTGCCGCGCGCACAATTGCCCAATATTGAGGTCACACCGCAAGAACATGCGGCCGCCAAGAACATGATGGAACGCATGCTGCTACATACCGTGCGAGAGTTCGAACAATACACGTATGAGGATAAAGGCGTAGTTGACAACAAGCGCTGGAAGTCCATGGCATCCAAAGATCAACTACGAGTCTATAAAGAGCGACAAACTGGTGCATTGAGTGCCAGTCTGGCATTCGCTTTGGAAGATACATCAGGTTTGCCAGTAGGTTCGACGATCGCCGCTTTGACACCAGCGTCGATGATGATGACTGGTACGTGTCCAGGACGAGTGGAGAATGCCATGCATGCGGTGGTGACAAAGTCTCAACAGGAACTAGCAATGGTCGTCATTTATTTACACGAAGATGTTGCGGATTGTGCAATTCTGAATACCATGGAAGGTCCAACACTCGATAATCCGTATGGCTTCTTAGGCTACAAGTACTTTGTGAGAAAATCACCGACAAGTTCACATTTGGTCAAGCATCGTGATAATCTGTATTTAGAATACACGGGTATCACTCGAACGAGCACAGGAGAAGAGCTGGGATATCATATGATGCACTCGGTCGATTTACCATCGTTCCCAGATCTCACTGAAATGAACTCTGTTACTGCATTGTCTTCTCTTCGGTATTTGTATCGGCAGAAGACTGACAATATCGTAGAGATATTCTGTATTGGTAATATGGATATCTCGGGTATGCTCACTAGCATTGGACCTATGTCGACATTTTTTGTGAGCGAGATCATGTTTGGATGTACACGTTTAATTGATTGCGCTGAAACAAAGCGCTTAACTGAGATGATCGAAAAGCGGCGTGAGCAAGTTGAGGTGCTGCAAGCGAAATCCAAAAGCAATGAGTGCACCATTTGCAAGCACAAGAAGAAAGTTTTTGGTGCAAGTCTACTTGCCGAGTGCAACATTTGTGGAAACAGTATTTGTTCGCGATGCCGTACGCACAAAAAGGTGTTTATCTCCGATGGGATTTTGGGGAAATTCCAGAAAGTACATTGCTGCAAGACCTGCGTGTTGGTTGCGAATGCAGGACATGTCCAACAGCGGATCAATACAAATCGGTCGTACACTTACTCTGACGGCCCCACACGCTCTATGTCTTCTAATGGAGGCTCATCAGTCAATGGATCGTCGATTCCGAGAGTGAAAGCGTATTCAGACGTATCTTCTTCCGCCAGCTCGTCACCACGCTATCGGCATGCCCCGACTCGTTTGTATAACCCACAACCGTCCGATGCACCCGCGGAGCGTAACTCCTTGATGCAGCCGGGTCAATCGCCTTCGTCTGAGCGGGAACTACACGCTCACCAGCAGAAGCAACAACAGCAATATGCTTCTCATCGCCAGCAACGCTCGAGCTCATGGCACAGGCAGCAGCATGACCTCATTCCATTGGTCGAAAACAGTCTTCTCACTTCGATGCAGAACGATTTGATCCCATTACGTCCAAAGAGCGTGAGTAGTGATAACACTAGCCTCGCGCTCGTGCGACATAATGCTTCACCATATGAGAAGCCTTCGATCGTGCGAACATCGTCGACGTCGTCGATAAGTTCGACTTCATCGGGAAACTGTCGCTTCACTCCCACACCTACTTCCGGTCTGAGTGGACCCGGCTGGAATTACTATGCTTCTCCGGCAACGGATGGTGGTATGTATAGTAATTCCAGCTATTATACGGCGCCTTCCATGGGAGCAGGCAGCTATACTTCCAGTGAGTCCATAAGTGGAGGTGGAAATGCTCGCGGTACTTATCCATTTGAACAACGCAATATTTTCGCGCGCATGATGCAAATTAGCAAAGTAGCCGAGTCCACGTACAATACGACCCAACAGAACGCAGCCTACATGGCACAACAACAGATATCGCCCAACTGGAGGTGATGGTAGAGGCTTGCTTCTTTCCACACTTGTATACCGTTTAGCGTGAAGATACATAAGTAATGAATATCTTTGTACGTCTAACTCGAATAAATGGCTTCGCTTTTTTTTGATCTACTCAACTCAAAAATTGCGCCGCGATAAAAGTTTCCACCCAGAATATAAACTGTGCATCCTGTTTGGCAGGTCCGCTCTATGCTTCCATCTCAGACAGATGTGATTACATTGACAGGTGAAAGCTTCCAGGGACCGGAATGTGGCGACGTAATATGCGTTGAAGTTGTACTTAGGAAACATGGCCTTGCGGTTATTTTTGAAAAATTTATAAAATAAAGTACTATTTATGTTATATCACGTATTTACTGCATATATTTTTGATAAATTTTGGAGATGTATTCACCCCATATCAGGATCAACTTTTTTATACCTAACCCGGGAGAAGTGGGGGCCACAAAATGTCAGCTCATCATGTCAATTTAGAGCATAACAAATAGGTTCCATCTCCACCAAAACCCGCAGATTTTGATGTGAAATCCTATTTCAGTTCAATAAACTAAAATCCTATTTGCTAGCGGGGCTGTCAAATTTGATTGCAAACTATCGGGTTTTTTTCCCTTGGCGAATGAACTTGGAAACACCACCCACTTACCTACATAATGACGCTACTGTCAAACGCAAGAAGGTGCTCTGTTTCCCACACACACACACACACATCACTTTGATGACCTCCAGTACTAAGTACCGTCGAGCAGACTTTACTTGTACGTGTTGGAGCGTATGATATGAGAAGAACCAAAGTAAGTAGTATTCCGGTGTAACTATAGACTGGACCACTTTAGTCGATAACGCAGTGTACTGACACATTTGAAAACAACTCTTCACCTTTGTGGGAGCATCAGAGTGAGAAAGAGTGGGTCTTACCGGGAAGCAGACGCACTTGATCATCGTCTGGTTGCACTAGGAAGCATATATACGCTGATTGGTCCAAACATGGTCATTAGATCCATTATTATAGAACTTTTTGGTGTCATCTCACGTAGAGGTCAGTCGCTGAGCATGGAACAAGAAAACGGGCCCATCAACAGTAAGGTCTCACCACCTGGTTTTATTGATTCGAGTGTTCCGCCATCGGGTTTTCCTTGAACAATGGCGTACCTGAAGTGGCGTGTTTGCGCAGAAATCCATTTCTCATCCTTTGTGGCCAACTGGCATATAAACACTGGCGTCATCGGCTTCCCTACTCCCTTCGGAAACGCGTGCTTCGGGCTGTTAACAATTAACCAAGGATGGCCGAATTCCCGTTGCCACGGATCCGTTTACCTAAGATCGATGTCACGCCTGAGAGCCATGCGGCGCATCGCAACATGATGGAGCGCATGTTGTTGCACACTATGGGTGAATTTGAACAGTTCACTTACGTCGATAATGGCACGGTGGATAGCAAAATCTGGAGACCATTGGCCACAAAAGACCAATTAAAGGTGTTCAAGGAGCGACAGACAGGGGCGATGAGCGCTAGCTTGGCTTTCGCGCTCGACAACTCGTCCTCTGCAGCTCTGTCAGCGGGGTCGATCATCGCGGCATTGACACCAGCGTCGATGCTGATGACTGGATATTGTCCTGGGCGGATGGAGAACGCCATGTCTGCAGTTGTCACCAAGACTCAGGAAGAACAGGCGATGGTCATGACGTATCTCTACGACGATGTCGCTGATTGTGCGATTTTGAATACTATGGATGGCCCCACAGATGAAGATCCATACAAATACTTGGGGTACAAGTATCTCGTGCGCAAAGCCTCTGGTGCTGGGTTTGGAACTCAATTGGTCAAGCACCGTGACAGTCTCTACCTTGAGTACACGGGCATCACACGGTCCAACATGGGCGACGAAATTGGCTTCCATTTGATGCATTCCATTGATCTCCCCGAGTTTCCAGATTTAACGGATATGAATTCTGTGCGTGCCGTGTCGTCTTTGCGGTATCTCTACCGCCAGAAGACGGAAAACATTGTTGAAATCTTCATGTTGGGCAACATTGATTTATCTGGGATGATTCTCAAGCCCATCTCGACCGTGATGATCCCCGAAACCATGTTCAGCTGCACACGGCTGATCGCATGTGGCGAAGCGAAGCGACTAACACACATGGTCGTGAAGCGAAGACGAATTGCCATGACTCAGTCCTCCAGAAGCAAATCAAGTAGTAACGAATGTGGCATCTGCCGACGGAAGAAAACACTGTTCAGCACAATTTCGCACAGTGAATGCTGCGCTTGTGGGCAGTTTGTCTGTGCACGGTGCAGGAGCGAAAAGCGAGTGTTTGTCAGTGACGGCATTTTGGGGAAATTGGAAAAAGTGAGCCCTTGTAAGAGCTGTGTGCTCGTGGCCAACACCGGATATGAACAACCACGCGTGCATGTGACGTTGTCAAGGCATTTGCTTGATAAAAAGTCCAATGTCAATACTAATGGGAGTGTTCGAAGTGGGAGCAGCAGCAATGGCAGTGGCCGTCGTCGAGCAATGACCTCTAGTAGAGGTTCCAATGCGTCTTTCATGATGATGCGATCGGAAAAGAGCTACTCCGACGCAAGTAGTATTGGCAGTTCTTATACAGCTGGCGGTTCCTACCATGCAGGCAGCTCCTATAACGATAGTTGGCAGTCCAGTAGTGAAGAAATTGGCCGCCACCCGGCACCCCCAACGGTGACTTCGTCCGATGTTTCGACCATTTCCATTGCACGTCATCGTCAGATCTCATTGTCGGCGGCACCTTCAGTCTCTTCATCTTCACATAGAACTGAAGATACAGTACGCACGCGGGTCGATCGTGTCCCATCCATTGATGAACTGGAGCAATATCACCAAGAACAAATGCAGCAACAACGGCTGCCACTCATGCGACAGAGGAAGAAATCGATCGATTCTATTGACGTGTCCCAGCCAATACATCCAAATGATCTTATCCCGCTTATGAACAAAGAGCTTGCGCTAATCAAACAGAACGATTTGATTCCGCTCGACCGGCAAGTTTCAGGTAGAAATCAACGTGCACCTTCACGGTCGGCACATTCACCATACGACAATTACCCACGCACGATGTTACTGCCAACGTCGCAGCCAGCTACTACAGTCTCGCAATTGGGTAATTCTCACCAATCACCGGCCTCATCTACGGCCTTAACGTTTCACAATCGAGCTAACTCAAAATCTACGTCACATGGTCAATCCTCACCTTTGACGTCCAAGGCGTTATCGATCAGCAGTGCTCGTTCTTATTCTTCATCGACAACATCCTCCTCCTCTACAGGCAGTGGAAGACAGTATTCATCCAAACAAGAGGAGATGTGGGCACGAATGATGCACATTAGCAAAGTTGCCGAATCCACGTACAATACGACGCAGCAAAACGCCATGTATCTCGAACGCCAACGGCAGTATTCTGTTGCTAAGCAACGTCGGTAAGAGGAAACCGATAGATGAAAAGCGATGATATATATCCGTGTGTATCTATGTTAGTTGTTAGGATCAATTGAGTTACTACTATTAACCTTTATTCCCCAGGTGTTCTGTATCATGCGTGGTAGAGACCACCTGGGGAATAAAGACTAATTGCCATTAGACATCATTCATCATTTCGAGGCAAGTCAACCCAGGTTGATCACTTCAACCTACATGGGTATATACAGAATTTTACCCAATAAAAATTGGACAAGCACCAGTAATGCAACCGCCATAAGTCTTTTTGACGAATAAAATCAATTTATTATTTATATGTGATATATTATTGGATATTAATCGGTGATAAAATGTACAAGGCGCGCTCTGATTTCCTTCTCCAAGAAAATCAAAAAGAGCATCAAAAGCAAAGATGATGGATATGCAAGAAATCAAAGAGCGCAAGCCTCATCGAGGCAAGGAAGAGAAACAAGATGGTGATATTCAAGAAGCAGACCCAGATGTCCCCAGCGTCACCCCACTACTAGACGAAAACATGGGTTTGCGAGCGAAGAAGTCAACCACCGAGTCCTGGTTTAAATACGTCATGGACCGGTTGTGGCCTATGGTGTTCTTCACTGTTGCGCTGCTCGGGCTCCATGAAGCCCAATTCGTAGAAGAAATGCTATACTCCCCAATTGCAAATCGACTGTTTGTGAATTTGGGTATCTTTGCGTCGACGCTGGTGGTTCTTTTTGGGAGCTACATTGAGATCTACCGGAGCATGCTGCTAGGTGAGAAGGTCACGTATGACAAGGCCAAGACCTCGACACATGGCATGTTAGCGTCGATAATTGCTGCTGGCATTTGGTGTGTAGTTTTATGGAGTGTATTGGACTGCGTGGATCTATACTAACCTTCTGTGTTTTGCTATTTTTCCTCAGTTTATCGATTGGATTATGGCCAATCTGGAATTGGCTGACGTTGGCGTACCTCTTCATGTGGTTTTGGGGGGTCATCGTGCAGTTTGTGGTGATCTTCCCCGTTCAAGTGCAACGTGTGGTGTTCGCCGTGGTATACGTGTGGTTCATGCACAAGTACTTATCACTGTTTATCGTTTGAGGGCCATTCTGTCAGTCGATACGGATGGCATTTTTTCGAATACGTGAAGTGTAAGACAGCACACACAAATCAAACCATTGCCTATTATAATGAAAGAAGAAACTAGAGCCATATGACGATATTTTCACTTGTGTTGTGGGTTGAAAAATCTGATCATGATGCCAAATTATCTCTATTTACATCTGAAAATGATATATGACATGTATCAATCGATGGTAAACTGATACGGGATCAAAGCACACATAAGAACAGCCTTTCAGCTAATTTGTTTGTTTTCTATCAATTTCTGTATCTGTGCATCGTCTCTGCGTGATGTAGGGAGAAAAAAATCGAATAGCTACATCATGCATCTACAAAAACTGGATTTTCTGGAATGTATATACTCAACACGCAAGGTAGGAATGGCAGGTCTTGAAATCCTTTCGATACGTCTCGAAAGGGTACAGCCATTGAATAGACAAAGTGATATATGTGGGACCACGCCTTCTACCATATGGGCGGCTAATACTTTTTTAGGGAAAATAAAAAAAATATACCAAGATAATCAAAAAATAAAAAAATATACCAAATAATCAAAAAATAAAAAAAATGTACCAAATAATTGAAAAATAAAAAAATATACCAGGCATGTATACTATACGATCAAATRTGYACARTATCCGGTTTCAAACAGCAAATGATTTCAGCACCACGTAGCTCAATGCAACTAATACAAGGCATRGTTAAACACAATGAAAGCGTATGTTCATTGTGTCCATCAGCATTRCAGTACATTTTTCTGTATTTTTAGCGAGGAAAACTCAGTCTTGGATGAAAAACCTCTAAKCAATATGCAACTCAATATGCGCAATGTAATACCAATGAAGCGGTGTGCAATCAAGCGACCGTGGTATGGCAGGTCCTACGATTATGACCCACTTGATTGCACATTCCACATCTTCTGGTTTGATGCTTTTCCATGATCTCAGTAGCTTGTTACGATGGTTTTTGTATGCCAACGATCTTTGTGGAGATTGATTCAGCGACCATTGAGTACATAAAGCGACCTGATTCTGCTGGATCATCGTGAAAGCTAATAAGTGCTGCAGAGGACTTTCCTATATAATTGCGCCCATATATAAATTCAATTATGCCATAAATCCATGACGCTGTTTGAAACCGGATATTATGTACATTTGAGAGTATAGTATACGTGCCTGGTGTATTTTTTTCATTTTTCGTTTTTTTGGTACATTTTTTTTATTTTTAAACTTTTTTGTGCAAAATTTTTATTTTTCAGTTATCCTGGTACATATTGTTTATATTCCCTACTTTTTTATCTCTTGAGAAAATCGCCCACATAGAGGGAAAGAAACAAAATACGTTTCAGTGAGTTGGACAAGAAAGCTACTGTACCCTCTGTAAATTCCTACTCGATTTGAGACCCATCAGATAAAGAAGAATGTAAGAGAATGTATCCTCGGCTACTAAGGTGTCAACTCGAAAACAAGAGATCAAGAAATTGTTCTATGGTCGTTGGCACTTCCTTTCAACCCACAAGTCAGTTGATTCATCTGGTTAACTCCATTTGGCACTTCTGTTTCTATCCCGCGCACAGGTTTCTCCTGCATATCGGAGTAATTCGATTTACGCGCCTCTTTCTCTACGAATTGGAATCTCGAATAGGTAATCCACGGGCTCGACACTTCAACATTAGCTTGGATATTAAAGCAGGTCACCAAGAAAAGAACCAAAGACTGGCGACTATAGTAACAACGGCAATATACAAATGGAGAAGATTCTGAGTCCCGATACGCCGATCAAATTCCCCATGCCAGAAAGCATGGTTCCTAACTTGGAATTGACGCACATCCAAGTCAAGGCATACCGGAAAATCGCCCACGACATCGTCTCCAAGACACTAGAACAAGAATGCGACTATCGATACATTCAACGTGAGGAGCTCAGCGACCATGACTGGAAATTCCTCAAGAAGAAAGAGCGGTTGCGGATCTTTAAGCGTATCACACCCTCTACCCCCGAAGAGCCGCTCTTGCCAATGGTCCTGGGCATCGGTATTCTTGATGGTACCATTGAAAATGTTTTTTACGGCTTACACCACAAAACTACCGATGAAATGCGTACAACGACCTCCTTCATCAACAAAAGCTTGCTAGATTGCGCGGTGCTCTTGAAAATGGACAAAGGAACTGACAAAGACCCGTACCGGCAATTGGCGCTCAAATGGCGAGTTGCTCAGACTCCCGGGCCGAATATCATCAAGAATCGCGATGTCATTAACCTCGAGGCTATGGGTGTCGATGTCGACGAGCACGGCCAGAAATACGGCTTCCACCTACTGAAATCGGTCGATGTTCCAGGTTTTCCGCCATTTTCAGACAATGTGATCGTGCGCTCGCAGATGATGCTCTGCTGCATTTACCGGCAGCTCACGCCAACCACCGTGACAACGTATTGCAAGGGAGTGTTTAATCTTGGCGGCGATCTCGCAGAGTTCATGGCCTACAACACATCGTGTGATATGGTGCTCTCGATTGCCAAGTCAGTTGATGCTGCTGCCTCTAAACGACTGACGCTGATGTTGTTGCAACAGCAAGCCAATCGAATCAACATGCCTCCATTAACGTCACGAACTACTTCCGATACGGGCACACATTCTTCTGGTATGTCACTGGGGAATAAGCATCAAAATAACCATTCACTACCATATGAAAATGAATGCGATCGAGATCATTGTGCGTTGTGTAGCAAGAAAGTTAGTAAACTGCGACTATTGGGCTCCTCGGCTCGCACGTGCAAGGTTTGCATGCATCGCGTTTGTTCTAAGTGCTATGTGAAGCGCTATGTGTTCGCCAAACCTGAAAATTTCAAGATTGTGTGTTGCAAAGTATGCATGCTTGAAGCCAAGACGCTTCATGTAGATCCCCGCGATCCCTATCCGATGCTATATCAAGATATACGGTCGATGAAGTGATGTATGTCTAACATGGAATGACAGTGGTAGTATTGGTACATGATGCTCACAAAAAGATATTTATGCTGATAGCCTTGAATGGAGTCGACGTTGTATTGGCATATCGAACAAGCTCGAGCATATAATCCAATCAATTTTAGTCTTACAATAATCCATACAAAAAGTTTTTCTCTCACGGCTAAGAAACACGCTTTGCTCTGTACTATGAGTATTAGACAAATATACCTTTGTTGACCGAAAACGACTGTGAGCGCTTCTTCAGTGGTTGTAGTTTCCTCATGCGATTTAATTGGAGCAACTGCGCGTCACTGGATGATGCAAACCGTTGCAAACCGCGCATCGCTCTTGCCGCTTCACTCACGGCGATACGAATTGGATCAACCTGACAAATCTGCCCCATGCAATCGTGACAAAAATCGGGCTTCTTGCCATTCATGACCGAAGAGACTGGCATATTGACATGCCCATTTCTTGTAGACATGCAGAGATAGCATTTGTTCGCAGGTACATGGTGTTCATGTTCTACAATAGTTTCTCTGGTGTTGTTGCTGCTATCCGTCAGTTCCAATGCTTCAGGTACAGCAAAATAATCTTGACTGGTTCGGCCCGCTTGTATTTGTCGGATTATCCAGTCAAGTTTCTTCTGCTGTGCACACTGTGGTGCATCCATACTCGCGATAAGTGCATCCGCGGCGCTGGAGATGGCAATCCACTGGGCGATCCCACCTTGAGGATCGACAAACCCTTTAACAAATACATCTAGTTGACCATTGTCTTGTTCCACGAAGAGGAAGCAATACGACAATATACCACGCACGATCGAATAACGACCTTGAAGTGAACCACCTTGCGGCAGATCCACAGAATGCAGCAGCAAATGTCCGACGCGACGTTGTGTGTGTTGTCCTCTTCCATTCTTAGAATCGTGGGTGGTCATATCCCGAATGCCTGTCGATTCCAAGTATACAAAGTCACGTTGTCGTAGCAATGACTTCATCGCGATCGAGGGCCCTTTCACCATCCACTTGATGCCCACAAAGTCGAACGGATCAGTTGCTGTAGTCGGTTGCAAAGTGGAAAGCACCTTCGCGTCCAGTACATCGTTGTAAAGATTCATTGTTACATTGCGCATGCTAGGTGTATCGGAACTGACGAGTCCGAGCATAATCTCTTCTAGTGAAGTGTCATTCATACTTCCGATACCAATCATCATAGGCGAACAATTGATCGAGGCACGTGGCGCTTGGGAGACCCCACGACGCGGCGTATAGACCGTGAATGAGCTACTGTTGTTTCTACCACTAGAGACGCATTTGCGCTTGCATACCTTCCACCGCTTAAGGTCCAGTTTTCCATGACAGCGCTGTTCAAACTCTTGATATGCAGTCATCGTAGCGTCTAACAACTGGTCACGAGTGTCGATAAACTCGGCGAGATGATATGGTAAGAATTTCATCTCTGGGAACGTCTGGTCTGGCAAAGGAAAATGTGTCATCGGCATTCTTGTTGCTGGGATTCAATAGAATGGGTGAATTCGATGGATGGATGCAAAACAAGAAGTGACCCCACACATCTAGACCAGCCACAAATCTTGATGGCTTTGCTCACTTATTTCTGTTAGACATACGGAATCTCCCAATCTATGTCTGTGTGTGTCTCTTGACCAAGAATGAGCTACGGACACAACTAATGGTCAGATCTGGCGGCATCCTTTACAGTTTGCTGGCTCTACTACTACATGTGGTGTCTGACGATTCTGCTCAGATTAACGCGTTTCCCAATGTCTGAGATAACCTCAATACCTCAACTTGACTGTTTTAGAAGTAAGGAAGAAATCTCTACAACTTTTGGTGACTCAGGCTTAACCCACCACATATCCTGGTGTCCACGTCAGAGTCATATCTGGCTTTTCGTCAAAGAGTTGAATCCTAATCCATCCACGAATCATACACAGAGTCACTCATGAATAACCGGGACAGGAAGCAGAGTGTAATGAGGCAAGCACAGTGGTACGTTCAATGATGAGGAGGCTTTGACCCATAGAAAACAGTGGCATATTTGGGATTACACTTGCTCTAAAGGGTGATAATAAAATTGATCGCTTTGTGAAAACAAACATATCAAATCTCTCTCTTTCTCTTTCAGCTTTCGAAGATGAGCGTCGATCGTAGGCCACATCAAATAAAAACCTTTTTTTACTGCAAAAAGGGTATACACTGGAAGCGTGGTCTCAATCAGCATGGTCAACACCATTTTAAAAAAGTACAGTATTATTTCGTTAAATTCATTAAAATTAACAAATGACATAAAAGATGTTTTGAACTACTTATTGACAGTCCTAATCATGAATTAGATCATACCTTCTCGGCCTCATGGCTAAGATCAAGTGTAGTATCTGTTCTAATCAGTGTGAAAACTGATTTCCTCACAATTTGTGGGGTTTCTTTTCACATTCATTTTTGCAGCTGTTGATTTGATCGCAGGCTTGCTTGCGACAATCAACTGGTCTCCGCGGACTTGCACTCCCGCCGCGAGAGGCCAAACCATCCAATAGTTTTTTTCAAACATACTTTCTTTTTACCTTTGGGTACCCATTCTTCATGCTTTTACCTCATTCTATCCCTTTTTGACCACACTCTTACGCTTTTCGTGATACCATTTGCATCTTTATTCCCCATTTGTAGAAATGATGTGGGGAATAAAGATTAAAACTATGATTGCCTTGAGAGTGGACTTTAGAATTTATTGGATGGAGAGACTCCTTCGTGGCTCTTGCTACGCGCGCAATCATCTTGAAAGGCCATGTTGACGATCAATCGCGTTTCCAGAAAAATGAAATTATACACCTTGGGTGGGGAAAAAAGCTTAAGATATATGGAGTTGGAAGAATCAAGTATACACCACAAGGTACTTCTCAGGAGTTTGAGAGTTTCTCATTTCGGTGGCATCTCTTGAATCAATCGTTTCCAGCTTCTCAATAGCGAAGCGTATTGAATTCAAGTATTTACCACCTCAAGTCCATCTATTGAGTGTCGCTTCAACGAAGAAATTGGCGGTAAGGATCTTTATGGTGTGCGATACTGCAAAAATAGTGAATGTCATCGCACATTGTGGGACCGTGACATCAGCGCCACAACCAACATTTTGAGGTTATTCATCGACGAAGTGAAGAAAAAGAGGAGACTCGAGGGGTTCACGAGGAAAAAGAATGAATTGGTATTTGAAATCAAAAACTGATGTGATAAACGACCTCACTGTTATGATTCCAGAAATGGAGAATGTAGCCTTTATTCCCCAGGTGTTTTGTACTGCGTATAGTACAGAACACGTGGGGAATAAAGGTTAAGGAAAAAAGGAGAAGCTGTAGTGGGTCTCCAAAGCCAGAACAATTTGAAAACGGGTCTTACCCAAACGGGTCAAATACGTTTTCTGTTGTTGTGTAAGAGAACCCAAACCCGTTTGATACTCTTTTGTCTTTTTTACGGATAGTCCGTAAACACGCTTTTACTAAATATGGAAGGAAAAACTTTAGTCAATTCAAGTTTGAATTGTGACCAATTCCGGAACGCTCCCATTTCTTTCTCACTGTGTGCCTCAGGTATTGCGCTCGTAACTGTTCACTATCATATCCATCTGGTGCAAAGGAAAGGAACAGAAGGCGAGTGGCGTGAGAGATCGGCACTTGTTCATCCATCCTCTGTTCTGCAAATACATCCATACAATCCGAGAAAGAAAGAAGACTGTATTGATTATAGTAGTAAGCAGTTCCCCACCGTGTAACGATGGTCGCCGAAGACTCGCCATTCAGCAGCAACTCGGCATCATATTCGCAGCGGCAGGTCACACAAGAACAGCTGCGTGCGACACAGGAAGAATTGGCGACGAAGATCAAAGAATTGCAGATCTATGAGGCAAACTACATTCAATTGAAAAAGGACTTGACACGTTGGAAGAAGAAATTTGAGTACATTTTCCGTGAGAACGAGTTGTTGTCACTTGAAACCGCCAAGCTTGATGCTGCACACAAGCAAATCTCGTTTTTGCAGCAAGAGATCAAGTTTAAAGAAGAGGAAGGTACGGCATTGAGAGGGTTGGTGAGCGCGTTGGAGGCCTCGAATAAGAAAGCGCGCGCGTCTCGATTGGATTCGGTCGCACGGTTGGCTGGGCGGAAGGATTTGCCACCGGCTGCTGTCGCTGGAGCAGCGTTATTGACGGAACACAGTACAGCAGCAGTTTCCAGTAGTGATGGAAACAGTACAGCAACGAAAGAAGCCTTGGAGAATTTGCAACGTGAGCATGAGCAAGAGACAGAACGTCATTTGTCGGAGATCGCGGCACTGAAATCGGAGAATAGCATGCTGCTGAAAGACTTGGACCGCAAGGAAGTGGCATTGCAGTTAAAAGAAGAAACGGTTGCTGCACACAAAGAGCGTATCTTGAGTCTGGAACAATCATTAAAGGAAGAACAGGACACACACCTAGAGAAGCTGAAGGAGAAACAGGATGAGATCGCTGATTTAGAGTTGCAAATGCAAAACATGGTGATTCGACATCGATCATCATCTGCAGCGGCTATGATGGACCGGTACGAAAATGAACAAGAAGTGGATTTTGGTCCCACAGGGAGACTGAAGAGTGCTGCTAGCGATGCTATTGACGAAGAAGACGAGTCTCCGGATACGCCGCCAGGTACCCCACCACCCATTTCGGCAGGTGGACTACTACCTCCTGAGGACCCAAATGCTGATCACATCACACGCGACTGGACTGATGATCGTAGGATCCGCGCATTGGCGAGTCCTGAATTTAACCAAGAACGGTTTCAGCAATTTATCGACAAGCTTCCGTACGAAGCCAGGGTCGGAGCCGGTCGTATTTTGTTGGATTCTGTGCATGCATCGGAGACGGGCGAGAATATTGGTGATGCGCTGATCCTGATTCGCCAGGTGCCCAAGGAATTGCAAAAAGAATTACAAGAGTACATTGTCCCGTTGCTTAAGGCTTATCACAACATTCGCGTCAAGTATGCGACCATGGAACGTCGTACATTGGTAACGGATGTACGTATCACTTTGGAACCGCGCCGTAATTCGTGTACAGGAGGTGTGTTGCCGCACCAGGATAAATTTGGTAAAGACCACGCATTTTATGGACCTGCGAACGATGATGTCGCCAAGCTTGTGCCACATACGGCACGTGTGTTGACTACAGCAAACAAGGCGATTTACGTCTCGAAACCAGTCAAGGTCGAGCAGCCACAGACTAGTAATGAAGAACAGCAAGCCGGAGTAGAAGAGCAACGGTCGTCAGGGGAGCAACAACAATTGGAGACGGCCAGCAATGCTTCTACTGCTGGCAGCAGTACAATCGAAGGCGGTGACGAGAATGCACCCGTGGTAAACCGCAAGTGGCGTGGCATGAGCGTACAGACGGTGAAATTACTGGGAACGATCGCCGCAGGCGCGAAGCAGCGCGTCGCAGCGAAGTTCAACTATTCCAAGTATGTCCACGAAGGCACAAGCTGCCAATTCTGCAAGGTGTCACCGATCGTCGGGCCACGGTACTCGTGCGGTACCTGTGTAGGCTTTGATCTCTGTGATAACTGCTACTCGCTCGGTGGTCACGGCTTGGAGAACTCGGACGAGTTGTTTTATCGTGTGCAGGAATTGGCGTTGGCGCGTTGCCCACGGTTGGCTGTGGAGGTGGATTTGCTGGAGCTCATGCGATTTGAGATTTGCCGCTCGAATCTGCGCAAGTTTAGCTTTTGCCTCAACTGGATCGCTGACATCATCAATGGGAAGACCTCACGAGAGCTGCAGGCGCGAGCATTGGAGATTCCAGGGATCCGTCGCGATGTACGCAAGCTATTTGTGCCGCTATTGATGAAGGTGTGCAGCGACCGTACGGACATTGAGGTGAAAACCGAGTGGGAACTCGAGAGTGATAACTCGGCTGAGGTGCGTAGTGTTGTGCGAGGTTCGCAGAGCGAGGGGGACGGCAAATTTTTGGAGACGCTGCGAATTTGGGTTGCCGATCAATACCTCACGACATCGCCGTTCGTCGAGCGGAGTTTACTCAAGTACCGCGAGGGATTGGTCGTGGAAGACGGTGACGATGACGATAACGAAGAAGGCTTGGATGACAAGAAAATGGATAGTGATAGTGTGTTGGCTGCCCACGCCAAACCACCACTCGCGAAACGTGCCAGCAGCAGCTCGGGCGACACCGAAGTCTCAACACCGCCGAAACGAGGGTTCATGGAACGACCAGGTGCTGTACGACAAACGGACGAGTTTTAAAGATGGATGGCGGAGTGTTTCGATTTTTTGTCATCTCGGTGTGGAAACAATTCATGGAACTCCTTCCCATCACTCTGGATTCTGTGGAACGTGCTACGCTGAATGTAAAGATGATGATGTAGATGGCAAACTTCCATTTTTCTTTCTTTCCTTTATTAGCGAGACTTTGTGCATGTCGTTTGCGTGTTTTTGGTGTAAACAGATAAACTGGATACGTTTAAGCTCATAACTCGTGTTTCTTTGTTCAGATTCAACTGCTATTGGGCATCTATTGATTGGCACGTGGTCGATCATAATGATGTATGATTTGAGCCGATTAACTCTTACAGGTTGACTGGCGCATCAAACGACACTGAGCGAGTGAGTTTTGGCTCATCTCCTTCTCCAAACAGCTGCAGCGCCATGCCGCCTTGTCATTGGATATTGAGATTTTACTTCAACCACACATTAAATACACTCATAACAGAAACGCGTACACATGCGTAAACCAGATCCAGAACAGGCAGGCGTAGCAACTCACAAGTAAATTCACTCAAGGCATTCTACACGCTCCTACTCCAGCACCCGCCATTAGCATCAGCATTCGTTGTCACCGATGGAACAACCGCACTTGGATATCCGCAACGGTCATTTTGTGGACCAGCATGGCCGCGTGCAGATCGTGCATGGTGTCAATCTCGGTGGATCGTCCAAACTTCCGTACAACTACGGCCACGTAGATCCGCTCCCATCCAATCCGTCCGCTTCCTTCTTTGATGGCGCGACCACAGTATCGTTTGTAAATCGCCCATTTCCGTTGGAAGAAGCGGATCTGCATTTTTCGCGCCTGAGAAGGTGGGGGTTGACATTTCTGCGATTCATTGTGACGTGGGAAGCGATTGAGCATGAAGGTCCGGGGCTTTATGACCGCGCATACCTCGCATACATCCGCGCAATCGTGGCCAAGGCCAACGAATACGAGTTGTTTGTGTACATTGATCCACATCAGGACGTGTGGTCTCGATGGACCGGTGGGGATGGTGCTCCCATGTGGACGCTCGAATGTGTCGGGTTTGAGCCACGCAACTTTGCGGCCACACACGCCGCGTTGTGCATGGAAACCCGTGGCCACAAAGCTACCGAATTTCCCAAGATGATCTGGCCAACCAATTATTTTAAAGTCGCATGTGCCACGATGTTTACGCTCTTTTGGGGCGGCAAGAAGTTCGCACCGAATTGTTTCGTTGATGGCGTGCAAGTGCAAGAGTATTTGCAAGGCAAATACTTGGACGCCTTGACTGAGCTGGCCAAGGAGTTACAAGGTTTGCCAAATGTTGTAGGCTTTGGTACGATGAACGAACCTTCGCCCGGATATATCGGTCTGGAAGATTTGACTAAACCTTGGGAACTGAAAATGAGCGCCTCACCAACGCCATTTCAGGGGATGGTGCTCGGTGAGGGGATCCCACAAAATGTGGACGAGTGGTCGCTTGGCTTTAATCAGCTTGTGCGCGGCAAGCCCGATCGCACATTGCATATAGACCCACACGGTGTCCGTGCATGGCAACCCAACCGCAAATGTGTGTGGCAGAACGAAGGTGTGTGGCGCGTGGATCCAACCACTGGCAAGCCGGAGCTGCTCAAACCAAAGTATTTCGCTGGTACCCACTTTGGTCCCGATTGCTACTTGCCGTTCGCTGTGGTAAGTGCTTAATTTTTTGTTGATGTTTATGGTGACCTTGATCTTTGCAATGGATTTGCTGATTGATTTCCGTCTGTGTATTGTCCAGCGCTTTAGTGAGCGGATCCGGAACGTATTGCCCCAGGCCATGACGTTCGTGGAGCTGCCTCCGATGGATTTCGGTGCCAGTACGTTTCCTGACATCGACCCTGCGGTTCTTCCGCGCGCAGTGAATGCTGCACACTGGTACGACACGCTCACACTCTTTATCTGCAAGTGGCGGCCTAATTTCTCGGTCGAAATGGGCACGAACAAGCTTGCATTCGGCCGTGAGAACGTCCAAAAGATGCATCGTGCACAGTTGAGTCACATGAAGGACTTTGGCCGCAAACAGATGCACAACGCGCCAACATTGATTGGGGAGACCGGCATTCCGTTCAATATGCACAACGGCGAAGCATTTGAGACGAACAACTATAGCAAGCAAGTTGAGGCGCTCGATCACACGATCTCATGCTTGGAGGCTAATTTGCTTTCTTATACGCTCTGGAACTACACGGCCGACAACGACAACACCTATGGCGATCTCTGGAACTTGGAAGATCTGAGTCTCGTGAATCCACAGAAGAAAGTTAACGATGAAGGCAAACATGATCGAGATGCTTGTGCGCGTGCATTGCGTGCGTTTGCGCGGCCACACGCGACGAAAATTGCTGGGATCCCGCTGAAATCGCACTTTGAGCTGAAGAAGGCGCGGTACTTCCTAGAATTCAGCTCTGCTGACTTGAAAATCAATAAGCCAACCGAGATTTATGTCCCACATGTGCAGTACCCAAACGGGTACACAGTCACGTTCTCAAACGGCCACTTTGAGGTGCAGCACCACGACGGATGGGATATCGTCCTATATCATCATGACGCAAGCAAACATCACCATACGGTGTTGATCCATGACCCTCACGTGGATGCGCGGCTCGTGGCACATCACAATCGCAAGAAGCTGCTTAAGGTTGCGACGGTACTCGCTCCATTGATTGCAGCGTACTGCTTCTACAAGAAGCGGTAGAGTAGAAAACGAGATGACGAGCTTTTTAGCACGCTTGCTGTTTCAGGTTCAACGCTTACATTCAGAGAGAAGTAGCTGGAAGAGTAAACAGCAAATCAATTAACTCACATTGTCAAAGGAAAAGGCAAATAGTAACTGTTATCGTTTGCTTTCAAAACACAATACTATAACGACAAGAACACTCATTCCAGATTCAAAATGTGCATCTACATGCACACACATACACGCACACACAACAAGAGACGCTACACCAAAGAGAAAAAGAGCGTTGAGACGCATATCAATCATAAGAACGCCTCTGCTGGTACTCCTGTGTCAAACTTTCATCGTTTGCGGATACAGGCGAGACGTAGACAATTACAGACGACTGGTCTTGGACAGCACTCGAAGAGAAAAATGAGCGCCCATGTTTCGTAGGTACCGAAGGATTCGGTTGACAGACTGGTAGCATTTCTTGACTGCTTGTGACAGGTGGTGGACTCTCTGGATGCCGTGGTAAGAGCTGAGTGAGGGTGAAGGCAACGTTACAATGCGTAAGATGGATGTTGTAGCTATCAGGCTCGCTAGTCAACGGGAACCTATGAGGTAACGCTACTATCTTTCGTTTTGGTTGATAATCGGGCTGATCCATTTCATGTCGCTCCACAGTTGGCCTCATTTTAGGCGCAGTCGTAATGGAAAGCGATACAGATGATCGAGGGAGTTGCATTGCCGCACTTGCTTCTTCCAATTGCTTCCTAACACGACGTGCTTGTGCCTTCATTGTTCGGTACGGCCACCGATAGCCATGTCGATGGCAGATGCGCTTGAGTGTAATTGGAGAAACTCCAAGGGCTCGTGCTGCCTGATATCATGTGATAATAACAGAAAAACAAATAAGTATGTTGCAAATAGCCATAAAAGAGTTGCGTAATGACACATAACAGACGACTCAATGCGTAGATATACCTGATCTTGACGCATATGAGAGTATTTCTTGAGCTTTTCAAGTGTGAAATCGTAGACCACGCGGCTCTTTCGTCGTGACCGTTCTCTGGATGGATCCGTCGGCATTTTCCGGAAAAATATAAACTGGATCAATTGTGCGTCGTAGGTGAATGGTAGATGTGTAGGGTGACTACGTTGCGGTGGATTCACAAATGAGAGCATCGTCGAGACGAGCAATTGGAGCGAAAAGATCAAAAAGGTCACCGACGGAAATGTTCAGTAGCAAAGTGAGAGGAGTCGGTCCTACCAAGAGTAGCACCCATGAAGAAGAGAGTGTCTGAAACGGCATGGCTTTTCACTTGCAAATGTGAACTCGCCAGATAAACAGAGACGCACCGAATCCACAACGACCGCTTGTAATTTGCCACCATCAAACTATCAGAACGAGAAAAAAAAGAGAACGCAGGTCCATTTTTCGCTGTGACACATGCTGGCCGTCTCTCTCCTCTCCCGCTTGGGTTGTTTACTTGGCGTGTTAGTTATTACACTCATACATGTAATAGAAGTCGCCATGTAGTGTCGACTCTAACGATGAACATCGTGGGCAATTAGACGACGGTACAAGATCGATGGCTTCATACTTGTTCATATCTATCGTAGCATCGCAAGTCCACCCTAGCACATCCTCTTGTATAGACAGATGTCATATGGACAAAAATGGATGCCTCGGGTAATCCAACGAATCGACGAAACACTCGTGCAAAGTCACGACAAAAAGCAACTTCAATCTATAGATCGAACAGCTTTTGCTTTCTCAATCCTCCTCCCTCCCCCTAGTTGGTAACAAGGCTGATGAGCATTTCGTTCACTTGTTGGATAGCGTTAGGTTGTGAAGATCTTAAACATGCTGGACTCGTAACTGCAATAACATAGCCCACACCTTGCTCATAGAGGTAGAAAATGCGAAAGACGAGTCCCAAGTCTGCAATTCCCACATCATTTTTGCGATTTGCTATATGTAGAATCTATCACAAGTAGTACAACAATCCATAAAAAAAAGTTTATCCTAAAAATTTAATACATCCCAAAAATGAATCGGACATCCTCTGGACTAAATTTAGATGGAGTTTGATCACCGGGTCGAAAAAAAATAGCTTTTCAAGGCAATGAAAGGCACTCTTAGCGCCAGTTCTGAGATTTGAACACACACACGAGCACTCTTGTCTTGTCTTGGCTGACTTGAGGGTAAGTTGATGCATTTAGAAGCGGCGGCGAAGAATGCATTACATGGCTGAACGAGCGATTTCCTCCTAGGTTATTCTCTGTATCTGCATACATAGGAATTGTCAGCCATATGACTGTAACGCGTCGCAATGTTGCCGCAGTGGGCGAGCTCCGGCGCTCAAGCATATGGGAAGAAGAAGCCGATGAATATTGGAAGACAATGGAGCCGGTCAAGAAACAATCCAAGCTGCGCGTTTTGAAAACCGCAGCTGTCATCTTGGCGATTCTACTGGGCGTAGGTGGCATCGCAATGGTCACTCGCGGTACCTGGGATGAGCTCCGTACATTTAAAGTCGCGTCAATTGTCGATAAGCTCTTTCCGCCGTCAACACTTCCCTCCGTTAACGTTACGAATGAAACAATTACGGAGCTATCACCGTTACCAAGTCCGGATACCACGACTACAACGCTGGCTAAAGGAGAGACCACTAAGATTGCGATACCAGAAAATAAGCGTACATCTGTTGACCTACTCCGAGCTCGTTGTCGTGTGCGTGGAGTTCAAACACGCTGGCACGAAGAAACTTGTCGGAAACTCTGCATCAGGTATCAAGTTTGTCGATGTTGCTATGAATTTTAAGTGTTTTTATTGATTCTTGAAACACGTTATTGTGGTTTTTTTAGAGATCCAATGAATTCAGCGTGCATGAATGGCTGTTCATATGGCTCCATCACGGTCACTAAACTAGTCTGCGATGAATTACCTGTCGATTCGATCCCAACCGCGACGCAATGTCCCAGTGGTGTGAGCTGCGCTACAGCCTGTAATGCTTACAGTAACGAAAAACCATTTCCTGACTTGCGCAATTCCTGTGAACGCGCATGTTCCAATATTGCGCCGTCTTCATGCAATCGGATCCTGCAGATTTATCGCGATTTGTACAAAGGAACTTTGCAATAATAGGCATTTTAGCATAACACAATGCAAAAACAAAAAATCGCAAAAGCAAAATGAAGCCATTTCTTCGTGCCCTTTTGTCTGGCAAATATTGCAAATAAAAAATGCACTTTCACCGGCACGGAGCACATCTCCCAACGATGAACCCACTTATCTTGCGGGTGATCCAAGGTCCAAATGACATATGCGACAAAATAGATTATTTCGTGTTATGAAGAACTGGATGGAATGGAAATGCACCATCTCCATTCGACCCATATTTGATGTGAAGCGAATTTTCTCGGAACCAAAATTTCGTGTTGTTGACTTGAAAGTCTTTTCAATGTAGTTACAAAGCATATAATCCATTAGATGCGTACGAAGAAGAGAGAAAGAAAGGGAGAAGAGGTGTGTGTGTGTCTAATGCCAAGGAGTATGTACACATTTTCTAATTTCTGCAATCACAGTTTACTGACACTGAGGAAGAGAAGAAGAGTTTCAGTACGTTGGTTGCTGTACAAGTTTCGAGACCCATGAGTGAACCAAGACTGTACATCTCAACAGTAAACGCCTGGCTATTGCTAACCAAGTGGATACGGTCAGAAAGATCAATGGCTCCCATGCGAAAGAAGGTGACTGCTTGATGCGACCAAATTGCCCGCTTCTACTCCATTGCATGAGGCAACATCTGGATGACTGGACATGTGGGAGAGAGAGCAAAGAGTTTTACGGTACATATAATGCTTTGGTAAACAGGAAGGCTCGCATTATGCTACTCTGCGCATGGAGGTATCCACGACAAGCAAGGTAGGAATTCTCCTGGGAAAGGGGATCTGTAATAGGCTTGTCCAACACATCTTCTTCCATTCATTATCGCCTCTCTGCTCTGCTCTATCTCGATGAGCATGTTTGCAACTTACAATTAAAAGTTTCGAATATGTTGTAGAGATGAAAACTGGTTTACCTTGGACACTAATGAATCCAATGGCCAAAGTTTTCATATCAATCTGACAACAATCAATGGGGTTAATTGACGTCGTTCTCATCCCCATCCCACTCTTAAGGAAACACTAGCAAATATGGTCATCGAGTCATCTGTCTACCCAGCAATCGAGTGAACTTCCATTCGAAGGACACCGCTCTCTTTATGTGAGTCTTCCATGAGGTCACCTTAGTGCGGCTACTCATTTCCAAACTTTCTTTTCTCAACACAAAGCACCAATCGCCAACGGATCAACTACATTCCATAATAAACAATGAATGTTCTTTTCGCTGTCAATACCATGAGTCCACTCGAGTCACACATCAAGAAGGCCAACGTGACGGCTCAGCAACACACCACCACTAAGACCATTCGTCGCTCCATTGTCAAATCAACTAAGAAACCACGAAAGAGCCGCCGTCAATATGACTTCAGTGTCGAAATGATGTCGAGGTACTTCCACATGTCCCAGCGCGACGCTGCCAAGCAGCTTGGTGTTGCTGTTATCACCATGAAGAGAAACTGCAAGCGACGTGGTATCAATTGGCCGTACCGCATGAACAAATCCAAGCATAAGCAGGAAGCAAAAAAAGAGTCCCAGTTCTATGCATATCCTGCGATCGCGTTAACTGCAGCTGGACTAGCGTATGCGAGACTCCCATTGGATTGCGCAGTACAAAATGAAGTGGAGGAATGCTAACGGGAACATGCAATGGAAAAACTAAGAAGATATGTATTTAGTGTAGAGGCTGCTCATTGTTTTGCAGGCACCATGAGGTACATGTAGTATTGTATTTCATAGGAAATGTCGCCTGCAATGCCACCATATACAGACACAATAAGCGCTTTGTTTTGTCACACACACCCACACATCTTGAGTTGTTCCTGTCCAATTGTCACTTATAAATTATCAATATTCGTGTTTTCTCAAAGACAAACCTTTGGCTTGTACGCAATCCAGTACAAGTTACCAACCATCCGATCATGAAGCAATAGTGACAGAAGCGTTGTAATGTTAGTAGGATCTTTAAAGATGGAAGATCCGGCCCAAGGTCCATCAACGTATCCTACAATCTCTTTCAGGATACCGATGTCCAGTTCGATTAACAACCAAAGCTCCGAGGGCAACCTTTGGATGTTTATCAGTCAAATGCGTTGCGTACTGCTGACCACAACTAACCATTCTCTGGCGCAATCTCTTTCTCTCTCCCCCTTCCATGTGCCCAGCAGCTTTGGCGTAGCAGTGCATTTGCGTGCAGCCTTAATTTGGTTGTATAATACTGGCAGCCATCTGGCCAATATGCTCGAATTGTTTTCTGACTGTAAATGTTTGCTTGCTTGTGGACTTTTCTTGTTCGAGTTCGTCACAGCAACTTCAACATACAAAGAAACCACAGCATCGGCTCTTGGTCCTCGAAGCTAATACCATCCCGAAGCTAAACTTCCCCACTACCATTCCTCACGTTTATACACCAGAGCAGTCCTGACTTCTTTCGTAGAGAAAGCGCTGCGTTACCTACTTCCATTAGTTTTTTTTCTCGACGGTACTTGACTGTCAAGAAGAAGCAGGTGGTGAAATCTCTTTCCAGTATACGTGTACAGTTCTTCTCCGTGGTCATCCAAGGGTAAACTCAGTCTGGGTATCGTACTCCTACTGCACCAATGTTCGAGGAAAGCATCATAGAATACCAATGGATGAAAGACAGTACTCGTGATGAGCGCGATATAATGTCGAGAAGGGGGGAGGGAAGCGACAAACATCGAAGGAGAGATAACTTGGCACTTTACAAAACTCTCTCAACAAGACAACCATAATAGTGAAAATCTAATTGACTCACTGGAACAACCAAGATGGCGGAAGCTATTGAAGCAATCTACCGCCATGGAATTACTTCGGCGCAAGGTGGGACGCCTTATGTCCCTTGTTATGTCTACCCTGACAGTGATGTATGAAGCATTGGAAAAAAATTATCTAGTATGTTGCTCTTGTTGTGTGGGTGAAATGTAAACGTTGTGGTAATGTGCATTCATGTAGGATTCCCAGCTGCGCTGCTTACCTCCTTACTCCCTCCAGAAATCAACGAGATCCTCACTCTTCGCGCGTGTATATACACAGAAGCGTCTTCGCCAGGAGATCTGCCATATTGACGATGAAAACGAACGATCCTCCACTTCCAGCCGTGGACGAACCTGTTCCGATACTAGTTCAATTGACAGCAATTCATATAACATCCACAGCCAACAGCACAAATGTCATTCGAAAATGCAGCACGAGGTGCATCCAGATGTCGTAGGTGATAATTTTGCTCCGGTCTACACCAGAGTGTGGGTGCGTATTGGTGGCTGGACAGACCAAAGCCGTCCAGCGGCCAGCGTTACTTCCGATTACACAAGTTGCAGTCAAGCATCACTGTTGGATCCAGTCCCACTCGCGTCGTCCAATGTTAAGACCCCGCTCAAGCGATTTAGTGCTCGTGTTCGCCGCCATCTTGACGGCGCTGTCTCGAAAGTGTACGCGATCCGCCACAGAAGCAGATCGTGATGCAAGAAGATGTTTTTCCGTTTGTGTATTGCTATGTGTGTTACTGTGAAAAGAATATATGCGTAAACCAGAAAGTATATGCGTCTACCATTTGCGTAGCTGTTCACTAAAAACAAGTTGTTGTCGACTACTACATGTACATTGCTAGTTTACTTCATGGAGGGATGAGCTGTGTGGCCCATTAGCCTCTTGGACGACCAAGTTTTGTATGTGTATGCTGTATTACATCCCCCCCCCCAACCCAGATTCGTCCGATTTACACATACATAAGCTTTGTGAAGGTCAAGAGTCCATGTAAACCGCCAGATTGTGTCATAAAGGCAGTCTTGGTCATCAAATACAGTAGCGCTTCGAAAAAAAGAAAAGATGACACCAGGTCCTTCTTCATGAGATATCTGACGTGTTCCATCAGAGAATGATGGGCAGCTCTACCGTACAAACTTTCTTGGTACAACAAGCTGCGCCAGCTGTACATATATATGTACTCATATATATCTGGCGTAGCTTGTTGTACTGATGAAGCTTCTATGTCTTTTACGAGTGCAGCATCGTAAAACGCATTCATTCTGCAACCTTGCGCTTCGTCAAGATGAATCTCTTGACATAGCCTTAAAGTCGAAATAATATCACCAACAATAGCGTTTCTGCACTGAGGGTCAGCCATAGTATCTCTCTATTCGATATGTTGACATTTCCAGGATTACTGACAATCAATGTCCATGGAATGCCATCTGTCTTCCTGATGACGAACGCTATCATCGTAAGAAGCTACTCAGCAATTGAAGTCTTCATTTATGACTCTTAAGTGAGTGGTCGAACGTTTGTGAGCCCAATACACTGTTCATCATGCTGTCGAGACGGAAAGCTAAACATCCAAGCAATGTGGAACAAACATCTAGACTGTGGTATGTCTTAGCTCTGTCGATACCTGAAGAGAACTGAAAATCCACGGGGACTATTTTTTTCGCCCAAAGAATGCAGTACAATATCGATGTCATCAATATATAATGACCTGGATGAGATCGAGTTAGCATTTGTCCTCTTTGTTCATGATCTACTGTATCTCCTCACTATTCCTCTTCATATTGCGAATTTATGGCTTCCACATTTTATTAATACAGTACACAGCGCTTTATCTTGAAAATGGCGCAGCTTACACTATTATCTCTTCTCCCAACGTCTTCACTCAGAATCCACGAGAAACAAACCTCGCTCTGTCTTCAATCCCTCACGCACCCTCGCGCGATTGCAAATCATTCACCAGACGGTCTACTATCGGCAAACAATTTTTTGATCCAAACATGCGCACGCACGTAAGAACTCGAATCGGCAATCAATACTGGGATCTCAGGTAATAATGTCTTTTCTTCCCACTCTCTCTTCATTCCCTCGCATCTGCCGCGATCCAAGCGCCTACGTCATCGAGGCTTCTCTCATGTGAAGAAGTTACGGTATCCGATAGGAGAATGTAGCTATAAGTACCGTCCCATCTCGTACTTGTATCCAATATTCTTCGATAGTTTTAAATTGCATGAGCATGAACTTGAACAGATCGACGCGGTTTTCCTCCTGGCATCTGGCGCCATCAAGCTCATCAGACAATCCCGCTGTGCTACAGTTGGCCTCGCATGTATCCAGAAGTACAACTTCCCATCGATGTGCTTAATAGCTTTTTTCGTTGTGAATGGGGTGATACATTGAGACTTTCGTTCGAAAATGAGAGAACAGATCCCACCGCAGCAGCCAGTAGACCATGTCTTGTACCCTAGAGACCTGTGGCAGAGATCACTCCACCACTCCAAGAGCTCGCTTCTTCATTCACGATTTGGCGTAGTCGGAAGCACACTCACCATCCTCATTTTTCTACACAACCCAGCCATTTGATCTGTTCCTCACTGTCATGCGTACTGTACGCGAATCGAAAATGATTGACCCTGTCGATTGCTGCAAAAAGAAATGCCAATCCGTCGTGAGTATGCGTGATCGTGAGGCTGATCGTATGACGAACATAGCAACACCAACGCCAACCAAGAATCCCCGGAAGAGCCGCAGAGTTTACGATTTCCCACCCAGCGTACTTGAGAACTATTTCCACCTCTCACAGCGTGTGGCAGCAGGAAAACTTGGCGTAGCTCCGATCACAATCAAGCGCAGTTGTAAACGTCACGGGATCACGTGGCCCTACCGTATCACGAAAGCCTTCGAGGCGCAAACCAGGAAATGCAAACGCCGGAACTCAGTCGCATTATCTTCGTCTTCGCTACCATCTATATCATCATCATCATCATCGCCACGTGCGATCATCACCAGGAATGTAGAACGTGATTGGAAAGACCAGAAAAACGAAAACAATGGCGCATCGATATTGCTGGAAATGAGCGCAGCACTGGAAGCATTTATGAGATTGCCTGTAGAATGCATGTTAGAAACTAAAGCTCAGGAAGCGGGCGTATAAATACAGTAGCTCAATAATAAAATCGCGAGGATCTTGCATTATAATCGTGATCTCATCTTCTTGCATCTTCTCCGCATCTTAGTTCTGTGTGTTCTGCTTGATGAAGTGCTCGCGATACTGACTCAGCCTACTGGCACGCTACTCCTGTGCTTTACATCACATCACACCATTTATACTCTGTGCACTGGCACGAAGCCATTCTTCCCATGTCATTCACTCCCACGATGGGCTTACGTAATGACCACTTACAGTAGCATTGTCATTTTGTTGTTGCTTTGGTGGCTCGACAATATCTTCCTTTCAAGTGAGCTCTTACAAATCGTTGACTGTCGGTGTAGAACGCATTTATGGTTTACCTAATGGAATCGCGAGCTCTGTTACTTGGTTGGGCGGATAATGCAGCTACCTCTCTAACAAACTGGTCGTGTCGACCAATACTCGCATCCTATTTCACCAATTTGCTGTACCAACACCTACTTACTCTCAAGAGCTGCATGTTATTACCAACATCTAAGCTCGCAGCATACATTTAAAGACATAGCAAAAACAATATTTTTCGTTACCTCACTTCAATGTGTTATCGGATGAATTCTACAGCAGGAGATTCGAGACTCTGCCCATTCCACCCGACACATAGATGACAAAAAAACAATTTGCGTTCGTCTAACATTTTGAGTATATTTTGTACCAGCACTTGGTAACAATCATGTTATCGTGACAGATTCTGAATATGCTCCTCTACTTTCTGTTCATATAAGCAACACAACCAAATCACACATCAGAATTATACATTCATCAATGACATCGTCAGGTAATTACACCCTTACCTCCATGAGTGCGGTTCGATCGTGGAGGTTACGGAATGGATAGGCAATCTTATTCAAGATCAACAGCTCTTCGCGCAATGCTTCAACGTTCCATGCATGGGTTATATCCACCAAATTTTCTAAAGCATGTTCCATTCGTTCCTAAACCACATATACAAAAAAATCGTCAGAACGCATCTCGCATAGCCATCAAGAATAATAGCCGTCTACCTCATCATAAATAAACTGTGGTATGTCTTCTTCACAATCCTCCTTGCCATTCTCTGTCTGAGCAATGAGTGGTACCGACGAAGTTAAGTGAATCACGTTTCCTTCGTCTTTGGATTTCGCTCTTTCTTCTAATCCTTTATTGGCAACTGCCGCTTCATTTGAATGGGATTCATCGTCGGAATCAACTAAGATATCTTCGGTTTCATCACCAAACGCCACATCGCCCAAATAATCTTCGACGTACCGTTTTCCAAAGCATTTAACAGCTAATGGAATATCCGCCTTAATGTATGCAAACGCTTCCTCAATACTGTCCAACACAATCTGCTCCGATTCATCTGCGCGGGGTGGTATGAAGAAACGAATATTGTCGGTAGCAGATCCAACACGCCCATCTGGCGTAGCCTCAACAATTTCTACACGATCTTCGCGTTTCCATCCCTCATCCAACAGGATGGGCCACACAAGCTTGTCAAAATAGTCTTTGGTGAGTTCCTTTTCCTCAAAGATTGCCCCTGCATCACCGTTGGACTTGATACCAGTGAACTTGGCTTCAGATGGCCGTTGATTCTTGACAGAATTCTTTACAATATCTTCAGTTAAGCGATTGACATACCGCCAGCTGACAGACTTCTCTGTTCCACCAAATATATACTTCACATTATACGACCCATCTTCGTTTCGTCGCTGTATCACTGCAGCACCGCCTTCTTTATTTACGCCAGGAAACGTACGACTTTTCACAAACACTTGATCGCCTGTTTGAAAAATCTCGTCCGGATCTTCCATAGTAGCGTTCTCCCCGTTTGGTGACACTGTCGGTAATGGAGAGCTGCCAGCCTTGTCTTCATCATTTTCAAACCATTGCTCAACAGGTGATTGTTCAATATTTTCTTCGTCCTTAACAGTTGTCACATCAGTACTCGACTGTCCATTTTGCTCAGATGCGTTTGCGATTTTCTTGCGCTTCTCCCGTTTCGTGTCGATGATTGGTAAATTTTCTTCAATGATTCTAACTCCATTCAGCCTCGCACTGGTTCTTCTTGGAACCGTATCGGAAACATTCGAAATACCATTTGCCAATTTTCGTCCAAGTTTCCCATTTGAACTTGAATTTGATTTGAGACGCTTAGCTACTTCTCGGCATTTGGCGAACAGATCGTAGCCCTGATGTAAGCGAAAGCGATGCGCAAAGGACAAAACGTTGTCTTTCATCGTTCCAGCAGCATAAGCAATATGTCTGGTAGCGCTTCGTTTCGGATTGAATACATTCGCATTTCGAACAATCAGCTGAATGTCGTCCAAAAACTGTTCAAAACAGGTGTATTCTTGGTCATTGAGTTTCTCACGCATCGTGTTCAAATCCATGGGTTTCTCCACAATCAGGTAATAATCTGGTACGGCATCTACATCGACAGGAAAATGGAACGGCGCATATAGCTTTTGGGAAGTGCAGTAATCAAGCACCTGTCCCAGAAAAATTCGCAATTCACGGAGGTAATGCAAATCCCGCTCCTTTCTCTTCAGCAATTCTTCCTGTGGCACTTTGTTTTTACCTTTTAGTGGGATCGGAGCCAAAGGAAGTACCTCCAGCGCCGTATTCACTACTCGCTTGCGCCTTCCGATCAGTGGTGGTGTTGCGAAAGCATTAAATGCTTGCTGAAAGTGGTTCTGTCGAAGCATTCTAGAGGGCTCTTTCAGCTGAAGAATAATCGCAGATTTTTGTACACTCTCATCTCCAGAGAATAGTCCAAGCAAATCCTCTGGAAGATCACTGCCTGTAGATGAAGTGCATGCCAGAAACAGAATGGGTAAATTTGACTTGATCTGCATATTCATCAGCATCATCTTCAGCGAAACATGCATTGATTCACTTGTATTCTGCCACCACAATTCAGCATGAGGAAGGTAAAGCACGCAGGGTGTACACTTCATAGCTTCGTTCATTTTCCGAATCAAAGCTTCCTCTGGATGATGCGAGTTGATATCTGATACCAGAGACGGGTAATCCAACGAGAAATGTGACAATCCTTCCAGTGCATGAAGTAGGCTATTGCCGACATATTCTTGGCCCATTCCAGGTTGACCTGTAATAAGTACACGCGGAAAACCTGAAAGCTGGGGCAAAGCGAAAAATGCATCCGCCTTGAGACGTCTTCGATGTAATCGCTCCTTTTTCTTCTCAACAGCCTCAGAAACGACATTCGATGCAGCACATTCAGGGCAAAACCACATTTTTTCATCTACTCCATAGTTTTTGCTTTGAGATTCCGTCGAAGGAAGGCAAGTCCGATGGAATGTACCAGGACATGCATCACAGTACAGCAGTTCTCCCGAATCGCCATGGCATACATCGCAATCTTCATGATTTACCGTTGCATAAATATCCTCGTCCTCTATTTCATCGTCAGAAATATTCATTGAGGAATCGTCATTGTCACGATTGGTTGAGTCCATTTCTCTTTTACCAACAGGAAATAACGGAAATCGTTTTGTAATTGCTTTCAACACACCTTCCAAGCCAGGGTTCAGCAAGTACTGCACCGCACGTGGTAATGGAGACGCAAAAGAGCTGACAGTACGATGCGATGCCGGCGTTATTTTCTTCATTGCTTTGGTAAAATCTCCCCGTGAGACGACAATGTTATCCAGGTTGATCAACAGTTTATCCTGAGTTGCGTATACTTGCGGATAAATCCTTCTCAATGAACACAAAGCTGCCTCCGCACAGAGCGCTTTGATGTCGGCACCGCAATATCCAACCGTTCGATCCGCTAATTCTTTGATAAATTCATTGGACAATGGAGGTTTCCATTTTTTGGAGTGGATAGTCAGCATTTTTTGCCTTTCCTGTAAATTGGGCAATTTAAAACCAAGCTCCCGATCAAAGCGTCCAGGTCGACGCAAAGCAGGATCAATAGCATCAAGACGATTTGTCGCACCAATCACCACTACGCGCCCTCGCGAGTCCATACCATCCATCAGTGCGAGCAACGTGGAGACGATGGAAGCATGAATTTGATCTTGTTTAGCACTACGGACAGGTGCAAGTCCATCAATTTCATCAAAGAAAATAATCGACGGTTGATTTCGCTTCGCTTCTTCAAAGAGCAATCGCAGTTGCCGCTCAGCTTCTCCAACCCACTTACTCAAGCAATCAGCGCCCTTCCGCATATAAAACGTTACGTGCCGTGGAGACTTCTGTTGCAATCCTGGGATACTTTCCTCATCCCTAGCCTGATCAATTGTCTGGTCATCGTAAACGCTACAGGAATTTGCCAATGCCGTTGCCAAAAGGGTCTTTCCAGTACCTGGTGGTCCATAGAACAGAACACCAGAAGGAGGCTTGACATTGAATTTTTCATAAACCTCTGGATAGAGTAACGGAAGCATTACCATTTCCTTCAGTGCTTCAATGTGCTTTTCCAAGCCACCAATGCTATCCCACGTTATCGAACGATCTACTTCCACTGGAGTGATATCTGCTCTTGCACCACTTTTTCTTTTGCTGGACAGGAGCCCCGCTCGCATTGAATTGCTTGCTCGCATTCCACCGTCATCAGAGTCGTCATATTTGTACATTTCGGACGAAGAGGAACTGGAAGAGGACGACGATGACACTGATCCACGACGACGGCGACTGTGCCGATGGCGTCTATTTTGATTGCTGTGAGAAGACGAACGAGGAGGAGGGAAGAAATGTTTGCTGATACTACCACCTTTCCGCGCGGCAGTACGATTTGCGTGGCCTTTTGCATAATCATTGTAGGCACTAAGCGAGGTATCTTTGGAATCACCTGTTGCGTTTTCGGTGCGCTGAACTTTTGATCGATCTCGGAGTGAATATCGGCGTTCCGTATCTTCAGCAACAAAAGACGATACGCGCCCTCTACGCGATCGATTATTTTGCCCTGCCTTCTGATTTTTACTGTTCGACTCATCGTAAGTCGGTCGCCGTCTGCGAAGGTGATATCGAAAACCTGATCCCCCATTCTCGAGTTCATCTCCGGCATCAGCCTCCGCATCGTTGCCACGAAGTTCTTGAGTATCCGAAAGTGACTCATCATCTGCGTCATCGCCTTCCTCGTCTCCAACTTCTTCCTCCTCTTCATCTTCTTCCTCGTTGCCATTCTCTACCTGTTGTTCGTCACTTTGATGATTGTTGATTCCTCCTCTCGTAGATTTTCTATCTTGCACTATTTGAGGGGACACAGAACTGTTCGTGCCCACATCGCTATCTCGATTCCGCAAAGCATACCGCGTCGACCGAGTGTGTCTAGGCGTCACTTCTTCTTGGCTTTCTGCGCGCTCATGCTCTGCAATTTGCTGATTGATGATCTCAATATCTGACGGATCTGAGTGGTCTAATTCGTGTTCCACGTCATCGTCATCAATCCGTGATCGCCGTTGCTTCTTGCGTGTGCTCCTTCTAATACTACCAGTAGATGACACAGACCCCATCATCCCATGTGGGCCATCTTGCCGCCGTGATCGACCACGTTTCTTTCCAGATGGAGGTGAAGGCGTGTGGTCGAATGATGTTGCATCCCTAAATACTTGATTATACATTACTTCATCAAACCGGTCGGGGCGAGCCCGTCGCTTGCGAAATTCGTATCGTTTCTTTTGTGTCTCAGGCGACTCGTTTGTGGCAGTGCGCCCACGTCTTCGTGAATAAGACGTTTCATGTATATCATCATCATCACTATTACCATGCTCTCGTGTGTCATCTTTCTCTCCTTCTTCTTCGTCGTCATCAGTGTCATGATTCTCCTCTTCATCATCAGCAAACTGCAATATCATGAAGAAGAAAACAACCAGCTTAGCTCCATCCATTTTGCAAACTTATGCGACAAATTAGTTGCAAAATAGAGAGCAGTACCCCATTCTTCCATACCGATCGCGTCATACGCAATCGTGGTCGCGGGCGCAAAGTATTCCCAGGAGACGCATCTACATGCCAGTAAACGACACCAAGAGAACAACGAGTAAGAACGTCGTTCGAAATCACATCAAAGTACACAACTTGTTCCTGGTGGTTATATTCGTACCGCTAGCATTGGAGCCAATGTCCTCCAAGACACTGATCGTCATTCTTTCTTTCTGATCCCTTCCTTCCTGATGGCTCCTTTCCACCAGTTTTCCTTTTGATCCGTGCGCGCAATTCTGCTATATATATAGCGCGGGCTTTGGTGAAAATTACTATTCGCACGTTGCTGTTTTTGTTTTTGCACGTAATTATGATTTTAGAAAGGTTTTCATGTTGTTATATAGTTTGTTATTTTGCACAAATGTAAGATTACTGTAATATTATATTTATGTATATGATTTGCTCTTTTTTAGCATGTCAAAGAAGGATAAGTAACTTAAGTGAAATATTATGATACTCCAAAAGGCTCTATCAGTTTTTGTTCTTTCGTTTCTCTATCGGCTTCAATATCGTAACACCGAAGTTCTCTGATTCTCTAGGAAGCGGAAGAAGAAAGGAAACATGCCGATTGTATGTGCACGTTTGATTCTCTTTGCACATGTCTACATCAGTGTAGGCTCGCGTTCTAATAGATTCTGCTTATATGTACAGGTCTACGCGCTGGTATCCCGCGAGAAGACGGTACTGGCTGAATACACAGCCTCCTCTGGCAATTTCCCCACAGTTACGCGGGTGCTGTTGGCCAAGATCCCACCCACCGATGGCCGCATGTCCTACGTCTACGACAAGTACGTAATATTTGGGCTATTGATGGAGAAGATATGCGAGATATCCGGCTCCATCTACAGATAGTATTGGTTCTCATTCGAACCTGTCTGTTCGTGTGTTGTTGGTCTTAATGCAGACACATTTTCCACTACATTGTGGAAGAGGGGATCACATACTTGTGCATGGCTGATGACGATCTAAAGCGACGAGTTCCGTTTATGTTTTTGGAGGACATGAAGGTACGTTTGGTAGCGTTGTAGATGCAGTAAAAGCTGTCTAAAGTATGCAAAATGTAGCCACAATGGAAAACAAAGTTCCTAACCGCGCTGTGATGGGGCGTGTCTGCTGTGCTTGGTGGGTGTAGGATCGCTTCAAGGCGGCTTATGGGGATCGTGGTCATACTGCGATTGCGTTTGCAATGAACGATGAGTTTCAGCATGTCATCCGACGGCAAATGGTGCGTAACTGCCTCAGCGAGCACACGTTATAAAGTCGGATTGTGCTCACTTTTCGTACTGCTGGGTCATTAGGATTACTACAATTCAAATCCTGCTGCTGACTCGATGACACGCGCACAACAACAGATTGATAGTGTGAAGGACACGATGGTGGAGAATATCGGTATAAATGTGTGCGTTTATGGTTCGCTCGTGTCGATGCTATACTAATTTGATGATGGTGTCGATCGTGCGTCGCAGATAAACTCCTTGATCGTGGCCAGAAATTCGAGTTATTGGTTGACCGTACTGATAAATTGAATCGGCAATCGGTCAGATTCGAGCGATCGAGCGTGCAACTTCGCAAGTCGATGTGGCGAAGAAACATGAAGCTATGGATGCTCCTAGTATTTGTGGGACTGGTGTGTCTTCAATGCAATCATTGATATGTTTTGTTTTTGTTTGATTTCCTAACGCTATGTTTTTGTATGACCTGCAGTTTGTGCTTTATTTAGTCATTTCCATGGCGTGTGGTTTTGATTTCAGTGGATGTTCTGGCAAGCATGAATAGCTGATCTGTTTCCAGCCATATTCTTGATTCTCGACAGATTTGAACAAGCAAGGCTCTCATTTTTTTTTTGCAACTCTAATCTCAGTTCTCTATAGATATGTACACTCTTCTCATATGATTGCATGTTATCTACGAAGCATAATCTAGTGCCCGGTCGAAATTCTCCTCGGACATTGTGCGGACATTCTCATGCCAATGACCCACAGAGTTCGCATGAAATGCTTCGGTAATAACGTGATAAATCTTGGGATACTCGGCCAGGAAATGCACCATGACGAACTGGCAGCCAGTGAATGCGAGCGCCTCCTGCGCCACTTGGGCGTGTAAGCTTCGCACTGATTTCGCCAAACGCGTGAAAATCTTGACTGACAATTGTGCGTCCGGGTCAATTTTATGCAACGGAGGACCAGACATGATCACACGTGCCAGCATTCGAATGGCAGTCACCTCTTGCGATGGGTACTTGGTTGGCCAGGCAGCAAGAATGCGTTGAAGCAGGTCCGCCATGACATCTGGCAAGTATGCGACAAATTGACCTGCAGAACTAATCAGTTCTTCTTCGTCCGAACCAGCAGGATCCAGCCAATGCGCCTTCCAAAGCGACATCAAACTGGACATATAGTTCCGCAAAATCTCCTTTGCGTCAGCATCACTGAGTACCACGGACGACGATGGCGATCCTCGATGTGCAGGAAATCCATTTAAGCTTTCACCAACGTGCTCAATGGCGTAGTGCAACAGTTCTGTGAAACCATGGCCATGGTCATTCTTGTTATCGACAATGGCTTTGTTTTTCTCGATCGAGAGCGTTTGCGCTTTGAATGTTAGTGCTTTGACGTATTCCAGACGAAGAGCGGTGGCATCAGCCAAGGCACGTGCAATATGCAGACGTTTCCCGGGGCAATTTTTATGAATGGCGCGCAAGATGTCGCTTCTCGCACTCGCAGTTCGAAAATCTTCAAATCGCATCTCCATCACCAGCGTGTGCACAAACTTGGGAGTAATAAATCGCTCCACAGCTTCTTCCTGAGTTTCATGGCCATGTTTGGTGAATTGGATCGGACCACCAAGGTTGTCCTTGAAGAGAGACGCTGCTAGCCCTCGCTTCACGAACTCCTCGTTAGGTTCATCGTTGTCGGTTCCTGTATCCTCATCTCCAAATGCACTAAATCGTCGCGGACCATCGTGGTTTTCTTTCTTCGTGAATAATGCCGCAAAAATCGTATCAATAACAACATCACGGCTGACTCTGTGATCCAAAAACAACTGTACTGATTAGTGGGAAAAATTCAACACAAATGACGCAATTATCACGCACTAAGCAATTCTCACCGTTTGGGAATACGTTTCTGCTGACTGAAGAGCGATAATTTGTCAGTAAATGCACTGCCGGCACTCGTCAATTCCTCTGGGTAAACCTCATCATCACTGGAGTAATCCGAATCGGAACCTGCGCTGTAACTCCGTTGGCGCTGCGAAATTTTTCCATCTTCACCGGTCGCTTTGTCGTTTTGCTGACGTTGCAGTTGCAACCGTGGTGTCGCTGTGCCAAATGAAGAAGATGAAGAAGTGGGAGTATTCGGTTGTCGTTTTCTGCCGGCGATTTCACTAGTTGCAGATGTCTTGGAGAACCCCATACTCCCAATCCGCTGGCGCCGCGGTCGGCGCTCCACACTGTTGCGCGTCACAACGTTTGCATTTTTCTCTCGCGGCGATGGCGTCGAATTAATATTCGTATTTCCTGACTGTTGAGGTTGCCACGCCACGGCCAGACTGTTCAGTGGTGTTGATATTTTGGGTGGGAGTCCAGTTGGATTTGTAGTCGTTTGTACAGCATTGTCCAAACGGTTTCTGTCCGTGACAAATGCAAGCGATCGCGTCGATTTATTTGAGCTCTTCAACGTAGATGACATACTTGTCGGCGATGCTTTCGATGCTGCACTGGTGCGTGTTGGTCGCTGACGCTGAGCTGACGACACTGTTGGTGCCATTGCACCGCCACCACCTGCCAACCCTGTTCGACTCGTTGCAGGCACAAACGCTGGCGCATTAAACGACAGGTTGCTGAACTTGTGGTCTAGATCGTCCTCATCAAAGCTGCGCTCGCGTTGACGGCGTTCGCGACTGGCGCGCAGCTTCGATGGCCGTTTGCGCACAGTTGAGCTTGTTGGTGTTGTCGAAGTTGTACTTACGGAATTGCTGCTATGACTGGTACTCACTGTCACAGACGGTTTGCCACTAGCGGTTGTCTTGCTGCTGCTGGTTAATAGCCCATCACCTGCTGATCCTGTTCGCTTGAGTGTGGAAGTGGTCTTGCGCTTCCCCACAAGTTTGCTGCTCTCCTTTGCGCGCCGGTGCATCTCCTGCTGCTGGCAGAATAACGTCTTTCCTTTCCGCGCATCAGTGGTGGAAGGCAAGTCAGTGGCCAGTATCATTAAATAGTGCAAATCTGTAATTACCTATATTAGTATTATATACTGTAATGAGGAATTACCCAATTTTGGATAAAAACCCAATGGGTACGGATGGTTAGGTATGGTATTTTGGGTTGATGTTGCTATTCCACACAACTACAAAACTGGTTTCTTCTTTCAGCAGTATCACTTTTTTGCTCGTGCATGCTTTGCTGGGTTTCCTTGTTTGCAGCTTTCATGCCTATGAATGCGCGCTTCACAAAATGATTTAGAGACACGAATACTACTCGATGGGGTTTTTTAATGTGCACAAAAGTTGCAGTTTGATGACTGAGAGAACAATGGGAGTGTAAGAGAAAACATTTATGAGTGGGGAAATTAATGCTCATTTCGTAATAGTAGTCTGATCACAGCTCAACACTAGTAGCAGTGGCGATGATCTCTAGAGGTCGTTAGAGCGGACATGAAGCGTGGCAGCGCAACGTCTATAACACTGGTGTGAACAATATCGCTATCTGGTTGATGTCAAAAGTCTACGTATAGTATGAATTATGAAGCGATATATTACTTAGTGACTCTAATTCGTGAACAGTTCTCATCCTTATCTTCTTTGGTGATTAATGTAGCGCAGAGCAAGTAGCCCCAAAAGTCGAAATGCAACAATAAACAGTAGTACATAGCCAAAATTGGACCAGATCTCGTCGTGCTTCATCCGGAACACATCCTCGGTGAATTCCTTTACAGTTGTCGGACCGATCGATACGGGTGTATCGAGCAATGGTTGGCAGCCAAGTTCAGAGCTCACGTTTGAAAATGTTCCAGTCGCCTTATCGTAATCAGGAAGTGTTTCGCAGTCCGAGAACACCAGCGCCGACAAAATTGCGATCGTATATCGGTGCGGGTTGACGTAATACAGCCACTTGAGTCCCGCTGGAATGGCATTCGCTGGCGGAACGAAGCCCAAGAACGTGAAAAAGATGGTGATCACCAACACACCAATAATACCAGCCACTTCGGCACCAGGGACTGCGTAAGCCAGCAACTGACCCATGTATGTTTGCGAGAGAAGCGAGAGCGAGAAGTTGAGCCAATACAATACCGCTGTATCGAAGCCCGTGAAGCCCACCATTGGAAAAAATATCGCCGTAAACAGCAAACCAGTAGCGAATACGTACGGAATTTCAGCCAACGTTGATCCGACAAAATACCATAGCGCATTATAGGTCTGAGAGGCGCGCTCGCGATAAAATGATGCACGTTCCATCGCTGCCACGGGAAGAACGCCGCTAAACGACACAAAGCCGCTGAAGACTGTTGACGCGGTGATCACACCGATACCCGAGTTGATACCTTTGTAAGACGTGAAAGCAACGTCGATATACGTCAGACCAAACACGAGTGCAACCACTACTGCCAACACCATACGCGTGAGATTATATGATGGTGTGCGGTTGTATAAATCCATAAATCGCTTCGTCACAAACAAGAACTGAGTATAAGAAGAAGCTGCACGCTTTTTCGTGAAGAGCATTTCTGGATAATCGTGTGCCGGTCGTGTAATGCCCTCGGCATCAATGTTCTTATCCAGTTGCGCCTTCATTTCACTCTGCTTGAATACTTGCACAAAGTCGATATCGTTCGCGGAATTGTTGCTCACGCCTGCGCCAATACATTCTAGCATCCATGAGCTCGGGTTGTAGCCATGAGGAAGCGGTGAAACACCAGCAATCGCTTCGAAGTGCTTAATTACGTTGCGGCTGCCTTCGCCGAGATCACCGAAAAAGACAGTCTCACCACCACGCTTGAGTAGCAATAGATTATCGAACAGCTCAAAGATTTGCAACGATGGCTGATGAATGGTGCATACGACAGTCCGTCCCGTATTTGCGACGTTGCGCACTCCAGTCATGATTGCTTTCGCCGAACGTGCATCCAAACCACTCGTTGGTTCATCTAAGAACAGTACACTTGGTTGAGCTGTCAGTTCCACGCCAATCGTCAACCGCTTCATTTGCTCGACGGAGCTGCCTCGAATCATTTGATCAGCAATACCTTGCAAATCCAACAATTCCAAGCACTCGTTTACCGTATCGTACTTTTTGCTGGAAGGAACACTTGCGTCTTGACGAAGGAAGGCACTGAAAGTCAGTGCCTCTCGGAACGTTGACGCCTCGGAGTGGATGTCTGTTTGCTCACAGTATCCAGTGGCTCGGCGGATTGCCAAATCGGTTGCTTCGTACCCGTTCAAAAAGATCTTGCCCCTGATCTTCCCAGCAGTCTTGCGGCCAGCGATAACATCCATCAGAGTTGTCTTGCCGGCACCGGAGGAGCCCATCAGCGCGGTCATTGTACCAGGTAGTGCATACCCCGTAATTCCTTTTAACAAATCGATCGATTCTTTCGGATTCCCTGGTCTTGGTACTGAATACCACAAATCTTTAAACGCAAGTGTCACTGGAATGACATTTCTCGCTGAATCTTTTACATCCAACACCAGTGCGTCGTTTAAGGTAAGCGAACCTCTTGGTGTCTCAACAACGGCGTAACCCTCAATGTCATCGTCGGATGGTTTGATAGGGAGGGCAACGTATTCTGGAGCTTCATATCGCATGTATTCCAGCACAATGGTGGATAGACCCAGACACACAAAGTAGAACACCACCAGAAAGAGGATTCCGTATCCCATCCAGAACTTCTCCGTTTGAAAATCAAATATGCCCAAGAGGTATTCTCCAATCGTTAAGCCATTAAACTTATCACAGTATTCCACGCCATCATATTCGCAGACATTGAACGTATCAGAACGATACTCGTTTACTGCTAGTGCCCGGAGACTCCACGTGACTGGAGACAACCAGTAAACCCAGATTAAATAATCTGGAATTTGAGTCTTTGTGACGATGAAGCCAGCAAAGATCAAAAATAACAGGGCCGATACACTTGCAACGGGTCCACCAATGTTTAAATTTGGAGAAACACTTGATATGAAGAAGAACCACGCATTCAGCGCCATATAATTGAGAAACAGGACCAGTTCAAATAAGATGTACGCGCCGGCAGAGTTGTAGAGCCCGCATGTCCAATAGACGAGCGTACCAAACGACAGACATTCGGCTATTGCAAACGGGAATTGACTGAGCGAGTTCGCAAGCACATACGACGACGTTCGATAGAAATTGGCAGCGCGTTGCTTGTAAAAGATATCACGCGCAGCGATAAAGGTAAATGTCTGCGAAACTTGGCCCCAAGATACAAATGCCACTGCAGAAAACAAAACGCCAATTCCAATTTGAATGTCGGTGGGATCGAACTGATAATATGTAATTGCAAACAGAATTCCCATCACAGCGATCATGATCAGACGACCAACTTGTGAGGCAGTGTTACGCACAGCAACCATGAATTGGCGTCTTGTAAGTGTCCAAGTATTTTCCCAAAACGATTGATGGAATTCCGGCATTAAATCCATGTGGCTTCCAACAGTTTCTAAGAGCTCAGGATCGTGCGGTTCATCTAGAGAACGCAATGTCTCCACATATATCTGTGAGCGACGAAAGATTTCGGCAAATTCAGCGGCATGACGTGGGTGCTTATTAGGGGCGACGACCTGGTATTGCACTTGCTTTTCTGTCCCCAAATCAAGAAGGAAATCAGCAACATCCCGATCTGGTGGACATACAAAACCCAAATCTTGGAAGTATGACACAACTTGCTCCCGTGGACCATAGTACATTACTTCACCCTCATTCATGATCAGCACGTCATCAAACAAATTGAACACTTCGGGTGACGGTTGCAAGAGAGCGATCACTACAGTCTTCCGTAAGGTCTTGGCAATGCTACGCTGAGCGTTGATGATATCGTATGTCGCTGCACTGTCCAGACCCGTGCTGATTTCATCCATAAGCGTCACATACTTCATCCCAAACTCCATCTCACCCGTCGTTACACGTTTGCGTTCACCGCCTGAGACACCACGAAGCATAGCATTGCCAACGATGGTGTCTTGACACTGCTGAAGACCGAGTTGCTCGATGATGACCTCAGGGTAGTGTCGAAACAGTGCCTTCGCTGCTTCAAGGGCTGCGATGTTTTCCTCTGGGGTACCCTTCGAGAGTAGCTCTTCACCGCGGCGTGAGAGTTCGCCGCCAGTGAACGCATGTGCAAACTCTAATGTTTCCTTAACACTTAATACTGGATAGTGGGTGTCATGTTGGGTTACATACGCAGTAAACTGTGGCAACACTTTTCGAAGCTTACTTTGCTCTTCACCGTTGTATGTAATGCCTCCTTCGACGGTGATGTTGCTCTTTAGCGGGAATCGACCGCTCAAGATCTTCATCAACGATGATTTGCCTGATCCAGGTTGTCCAAGAACCAGGGTCATTGTCCCAGGCTTGAATACAGCACTGACGTTCTTGAGGATTTCCTTTGTGACGACTTGCTTTTTGGCAATGACGCCACCAACGTTTTTCTTGAGCGACGTGGTGATGGTCGGCACGTTTGCCTGAGGAGCTGATGAACCATCTTTTTTTCCTCCTCCCACCACCGTAATGCCCGCAGACACGGACAAGTTGTGGATACGAACTTCCATTTGCGGCAGTGAACGACCGAGTGCAGCTTGAACAGTCGAAGCGAGGTAGTCATGCAGAGCATGTGGCCCGTGTGCCATCAGTGCCTTCCCTGACTCGTGACCAGGTAATTTCTTCATAGCGATTTCTCTATCTTGTTTTGGGGTGGAGATTACTTCAAATGTGACCATCGACTTGTGTACTCTGCAGTAACTTTTGAAATGTGAGGATCCGTTGCGTGGTGAGTTTCAGTTTTCGCTAGACGGTTTACCTGATCTCAAGAGAGAGCAGTTTATATCGGGTGGATATTAAACTATTGTGTCTTTATAATATATTGTGATGATTGGCTGTGCAGATAGCTAACTACCGAGTTGATTACCGCATCACTTCGCAATCTTATTGCCTTTACCGTTTTTCACTCCCAATGTCTTCGTCGCCGTCGGATAATAACGCACGTCTGTCGGCTTGTTTACGTAAGTTATACATTGCAGAGAGCGGACGAACGACCGAAATTGGTTCATCGACGACAGCGTTGAGGCAGTCACTCGATATCTGAAGTGGTGCTAACTCGCTTCGTAATCACCTTACTTGAGTGATGGTCTTCGTAATCCTCACTACTTCGTAATCGCACTGAGATTCAACCTCCACATGCCCATATGTCGAACGAAAGAGAGAAAAAATCTTTTTGAATGGCTGCTATTAATGATCATTTCCAATCACGACAAGTCTTAGTCGTATCCAGACCAACCAACCAGCAACGACGATTAGATCGACGTAATGGACGAACGGTTTCTTGGACATGTCGCAGTCTCTTTCATTCTTCCCCAAGGAAGTAAGTCCAGTACCGTCGATTACGTAGTATGCTATTAATGCGACTGTGACTCTACTGGCGATTACCAGAATACGGCCTAACCGTGTGGGCACGTTTGAAAAGTCGGTTGACCCTCCCACTGCCCACGAATACTTTTCTTACACTCTATTCTCTTCCTACATTCTTTCTTCCTCGTCATAACTCTGCGGGTCTTGGAAATCCATGTAGGAGACACATAGTGAGTGTAAGGATGTTCTTTGACGCATTCGCATCTTGTTCCCACGTCATTCTGCACTCGCTGTTATTACAGCGGAGAACCTGCCAGAAAAACTTGACATCTGCGCTTTCATCAGCATTTTTCGTCGGAAATGCTGTCTCTTCAAGCTGCTGGTAGTACTCGGAACATCGCTGACTCGTGCAGTACTCATCGATCTGCAGCACAGTCGTGCACTTTGCCAGCTCACATGTGAACCACTCCACAGGTCCATGCACGTGACCCTTGACGAAGTTCTATTGACTCTAGTCACCGAGACCAATGTAAACCTGAAGACTTGGCGTGGGTTACCAACCGCTTTGCCAGATGTGCCAACGTCTTTCGACTAAATCTAGACTGAAGGAAACACCATTTATGAAATGAATGCCTTGCACAAAAGCTCACCAAGAAATCGAGATGTCTCCACACATACTTGACGTTTGTCATATATTGCTCATACGACGCTGTATTGAACGAAGGAATATCCTAGATAATCCTTCCGTGCTCATGTCTTTTCTTCTTCAGTTTCTCGTATCAGAACGTACATTTGTTCATCCCGGTGAGATTTCTGTACTCTCGCATAGATATCTGTTGAACATTGTACTCCTGGTTACTTGCTCGCTTGTGTCGAACACCGTACTTGTGTCTCTTCATCCTTTTCTTCTTCCACTTCTTCCCCACTTCTTTCGTCGTTTCTGCTTCGACTCCTTCACTTGACTCTGCTTGGATATCCTTCCGTTACATTTCGCTTTCTTCTCTTCCACATCAACTTCTCGCACATGAATGGCAGTACAGAGCGATTGTGTACCAGGGTCGATCCCAACGACAGTATCGGAAACGTAATTGTCATGAGATACTATCATATTTTCATCTTTCTCTTCCACGAGACGCTGCTGGAGATATTCATTCTTGAAAACGATGTTTCTAGCAGCATTGACATCTCTGTCAATGAGGATACTCCAAGACTTTCTGATACCAAACATCTTGTTGAGAAGTTGCTTCTGTTTCTTCATTGGGTACAACCTCACTTTCACAGTACTATTCGGACTTGGTTTGTCTATCTTGCATCGTTTGATCAATGTGAACCGCAATTTGGATGCTATGCTCTTTACATATTTGTGCGAGGAGTTCGTACTCAAATCAGTCTTGGACAGTAACCTTAATCCTCGAGATCTTCTTTTTACGTGCCATTTCTGCCAATCTGGACAGTCCTGGCTTTCTATCCTTGAGATCGGAACCAATGTCGATGTCCTCGGGCATGCACTGTCATTGCCTTCCATCCTTTCTTGAAAAGAAGCATGGTGCTCATTGTGGAGAATTGAAAACAAGTTTCTATCGATAGGGAGAAGACACGTCAAAGTATATCCCACTGGTGGAAGAAATGAGAGAATAAAGGTTAATAATCAGCCATGAGCCTCCCATCCTATCGCACGCACGTAAGCAAGCAAGTAAGCGCGTGCTGCGCATCCATTTTACTCTTTCAATTGGTTTCTCATGCTTCTGTTGCCTCTCAATATGGTACAGTCTACTATTCAAGTACATTTGGTTCTAAAACATGAAAAAATTGGCGGGAAGTAAAAGCGTCTAGTTTCGTAATTATTTTCTATTTGCACTCTTTGATTTTACTTTTGAACAGCTCCATCATCTCGTGCAAATTCGAATTGCTGAAGCGCAAGACGGATGTGGCGCGCAGCGACCGATGGCAAGCGCCGTCGCACCGCCTACGTTATAGACGGAGGTGAGACGTGCACTGTGACTACACACCACAATCGACCACTCGCAGAGAAGACACATACAGGCAGCCCCGTGTCTGTTCCGCTGAGTATTAGTACATGGGCACTCTTGCCATACACAAGTGCAGCGGACGTGTGTTTACATGTGAACGGCTGTGTGTTTCCGCTACACCTGTCAGTACTTAAAGAACGCTGCCGAATGTTATACAAGAAAATTTTGCTGTTACGCACGACAAAGCCTGCAGCTGGACGAGCAGAAACGGAACGATATGGCAGTCGACTTGCTGATAATCATCACAACTACCAGGAACAAGAACTTGACGATACTGCAACACCGCAATTAAGAATTCACCATCCGGAAAATACTCGTGATTCATCAGAGATGCATTGGAAATGCCCTGTAGCGATGTACCAATGTAGTTGCGATTCATTTGTGCGATGTGTCGCGTTTGGTTCAGGGAAAATTGCTACTTCTTCTTCGGTATATTCGAATGGTGATATAGATAAAGAGAATATTTTTTACGATCCAAAGCAGCACCAACAGTGCTGTCATCTCTTCAATATAAGTGGCTTACTGCAGATTGAGCTTCATGGAGTTGATTCAGTTGCTGCAGCTGCTTTATTGGAGTATATCTATACCAACAAAACCCATTTTGTGCAAATCGAGAACGCACAGCAGGTGTTGCGTCTCTGTCAATGGATTGGATGGGAGTGCTCGCTGGTATATGCAAGTCTTCAAAAGGTCATCACACTTGTATCGATACAAAATTGGATGGATCTGGTGCTCTGTTGTGCAAGTTTACGAGCGAATCGACACCAACGGGATCAACTATTGGATGAGCTGCAGAAATTTATGGAGAAACAAGGAGCATCTGCCACATCAGATACGTTTTCTGATATCCTCCGATTCGTGCCAATGTATCGATTTGCTCAGATTCACGATCATGACATCGTGACGCGTGTGATTGAGTGTTTTATGAGCCACTTCAGGCATGCAGAGATATGGCGAAAGCTATTAAATGGACTTGAGCTGTGGATGTTGTCAACGTTCAAGCGACAGGAACCGATATCTCTCATGGAACTTCACAGTCAATATGCGTCTTGGCAAGATCCGTTGGTGATCCTTTCTCCTAGAGAGGAACTGTCTATAGCAGATGCTTCCGCAAATCCAACGACTTTATGTGCGTTTGGTGACTATTTGCTGCAAATCCGGTTCGATTGCGCATCCAATAAAATGATTCGATGGCGTATCGTGAAGCAATCATCTCCATTTCTGGATGACATGGACGAGAAAGAACTTTGGACATCATCAATGGATCGATCTGATCCAGCGTTCACCTTTTATGGACAAATGATTGTTCGTTTAAGGCGCTCCATCCATGATGCAGCACAGCAGCATGTAGTTACGATTCGTTACACGCACTCTAAAGAAGCCTATGGCAAATGGCACCCAATGGTGTTTGCATCCTCCACCCAACTGCAGGTTGAGGCAGCGGATGGTTTGCATACAAGCAATTTTAAGCTCATGAAGGCGCAATTCAATGGTCAATTCTTCGCATGGGGAGATCGAGTGTGTGAACTTTATCATTCGCTCCTATTGTCCACACTTTTCTACTCGTCACCCAGTGGCACACCTGAAGAAATGGCAGACATGATGGTAGTCAGTGAGATGCAGCGACTCCCTGTCGATACACTAGTACTGTTATTACAAAGCGACCAACTATGTATTCCTAACGGGGAGACTAAGCTCGTGAAAGTGCTCACTCAGCTATGTTTTGGCTCAAATTTCCACCGATTGGTCATCAAACGAGGAGACGAGGGTGAACAACCATATAATGGCACACTGGACGAGATCCAGGCACTTTTTCGGAGCGTACGATGGTGTTTTGTCGATCTTAAACAGATCCTGATTACCCTGGCTCAGGCTCCTCGCGCACTACAGCTCTATCAGCTGATTGAACGCAGTCTTCAGAATGAAAATATGGTGGAGAGATGCTCACTCGAAGGAAATTCATATCGGCTAGTGACCACACTTGCGTCTCTACGTCAGGTTCTAGCGTACTTGCAGCGTAAACAGTTACCCTAGACGATCTAGCGTGAAAAGCTTTTTACTTATGTATAACGTAATTTCCCACAAATCGCATAAGAATAAAAACAAGAGTAATAGTATTTGTACGTTGATGCACATTATTCGATACTCAAAACTCGATTCTTAATAGCGCAAAAGTGTCGTGAGAACGTAATCCTAATTAGTCTTCGCTAGTTCGCTATCAGTTCAATTCCGACCGGTACGTGGTCGCTACCATCGACCCCAGTTCGGATGAACGACTTTTCCTGGTACACGAGCAAGCAAGATAGCGTCAGATTATCAATTTTCTCCACACTGGAAAATTTGTCTCCCTTACCACTGTGGCCAATAAAGCCTCGGAGACAACGAAATAGTCGAGACGCCAGCCTTTGTTCTTGGCGCGAGCATTGAAGCGATACGAAAAATACGAGAACGTCTGTTCTTTTGGATGGAAGTGGCGAAATGTGTCGACAAACCCATTCGCAAGAATGTTACCAAAACTTTCACGCTCGGCATCTGTAAAGCCTGGACTTTTGTTTCTCTGTAATGTCATTGAGTTAAAACAGAATTAAACCAGTGAGTTTAAATACATCCAGAAAACAAAATGAATAAGACGAGTACAGACTGAAATGACATGCAAATCCACCATACATTGTGTTTCGGATCGTGGATATCGATTTCTTGGTGCGCAACATTCAGATCACCACACCAGATCACTGGTTTGGTTTTCTCCAGGTCTTTCAGCATTCGCAGCATGGCCACATCCCATTCTTTTGTGCGGTAATCGAGTCGATCCAATTTCATGCCGGCATTGGGCACGTAGGTATGCACAAGCCAAAATGTATCGTACTCAAGTGCCAGGAACCGCCCTTCTTGGTCCACACTCTTACCCTGTATGATGATCTCATCTTTGATACTCAGTGGTTTCGTTTTGCTAAAGATAACGGTACCCGCATATCCTTTTTTCACAGCACACGACCAGTATTGATGGGCATACTGTGGCAAGAAATTCTCGAGTTTCTGCAACTCATCCTTACAAATCTTAGTCTCACTCAAACACAGAATATCTGGGTTCTCTTGTGTAACGTACGCACGCACATGCACACCATCGGCTTTCTTGAGCACTGCACGCAGCCCATTTACGTTCCAGGCCACGATTTTCAAATGATTCGCATTCGTAACTGACGTGACATCATCAAATTTCGTGTAGGAATCGATTTTCTCCTGTAATTCTATACTAATAGCTTGCGCAGCTTTGGGACTGCTGCGTTGCGACGAAGAAGAATCTTTCTTTTTGAATAGTGCATTCCACGCGTCCTTCGTCTCCTTTTTCTTCTCGCTGGCTTTGCTTGCATTTTTATCAGCATTCTCTTCAGGCGAAACAGTTAAATTTGACGTTTGGTCTTCCTCTGAAGATGTTGATTTTTTCGACTTGTTAGTGATTGGCTTCTTTGCTAAGCTGCTGCTCGTCTTGCGCTTGGATGTCACGGTAGTTGTCGTAGTGGAGACGGTGGCGCTGAGCACGGTGGCGACAGCTCCAGCGGCAGATTTGAGACGCTTACTACTACGGAGACTCATTCTGTTGTTCGTATCAACAGCCACTTCCTTAGGAGAACGAGCGAACACCTTGGTGACGATGATAACAATGATACTTCTTGATCCCGCTCTTCGTCTTGGCTCAATCAATGAAGCGCCAAAAGCAAACAGAAATAATACCTCATAGGAGGTTTTATATTCATAATCACAGTATATGTATCTTATCGGTATTTGTACTGTATCAAGCGGTATTAGTGCGACTACCGAAAATAGGCATCTAAGCAAGAAATTGGTATTCCTCACTTCATCTCCACACGAGCAATTCTATGCAGAAGATCTCAATTCTACGGGCTGTAGAGAGATATCTTCATAATGCCAACTCATTGTCTTGGACAATCGAGGAAATAAGCAACTGCTACGCATTAACAGACGCCACAAGCTGCTTATGGGATGAAATTGAACTTTTAGTCCTCCAGCACTGTACACCGCAACATGGTCCTCTGTCATACATGAAGTGAATCGCTCTTGTTGGATTTGGGAGGTATTGCGCATATGTAGTTAGATGGTTGCTAGATCTTTCAATCCTGCTGGATGCACTTCCCATGAACCCATCCTTGAAAGCTTTAGGACCAGATTACTATTATTGAATGGGTGGTTAAGCATCAATAATACCACAGTGGACCACTTGATAACCTGTCAACAATATAACAACAGGTGATCATAGTGCCACGCCATCTCATCATTCTTCCCGACACTGTAAATCCCTATTCTTATGTGTGCATAGACCATGAAGACAATTAGCAATTAATTTTTGCTAGTACAACGCTTCATTTTTTCAATCCTGTAACGAAATATCCTAAAGAATCCATCAAGTCACTTGGTATACATTCGGCAGCTCTAGTAAGTATTTATCACAAAAGAAAAATCGATATGCTGAGGGTAAAGGATCACTCTATAGCTTTCTTTGAGAAACCTGCTATCAGCACTAAACCAGGGGATTCAATGATGGTATTGTCAATCCACACATACCCATTATTATTGAATGGATCGCTATCATATATTAACGATAACTTTCCTTTTTTATCAATCAGATCACCACCGAATGATCAACAACGCTGTCACGATCTTAGCGGGAAAACAACTGCCTGGGAAACGCAGAGACTTTATCGTTCACATACTAGCACTGAGGGAGCAATTAATGTGTGCCGATTTCTTACCCATTCATCCTTCTCATTACTACTATCAAAAGAAGAAAAGATCGGGCTTCCGCACCACGCTTACGTTTCTTCATTTCACGCATTCTCCATCCGTCTAAACAGTAAAATCAACGACCATGCCCCACTCAGTATGATGTGGCTATTAGTGCTACATCTCAGCTGTTCCGCCAGGCATTTCACGGTAAGACAACACACGTATTGGTGTACACAATCATGTACTTGGTCGGGAGTGCTAAGCTTCACGTATCTCGAATATGATGAAGGCAAGATCAAACACTATGGACCCGATTACCTGCGGCCATTGCAATGGTTTATGTAGATCTTTATCATCTTCTGTTCGGTTGTGTTTGTATACGCGTGGTTCTTTGCCGAAAAGTTTTGGCACTTGAAGGTCACCGTGGTATCGAAGACTTTTAATAGTGGCAAAAATCCATCTCGACAGTATATACCAGCCACACCTGGGCAAATTTATACAGGAGATCTGAAAACGTATAACGATCTGATCACGCATTACAATGTTACCATTAAGAATTATCCTGACATCAAGGTGCTGCTGGTTGAGGTTTACAATGTCCATTCCAGCAGTGAAGAAATGGACAGCAGCCAAGCCCCATATCTCAAGCAATTAGCAGGTATATCTCGAGTCCAAAGGCGTTGGAAACGTCAATGATGTGTAAAATCGCAACATTTGGTGTCAGTCATTTCGAGATCCATGAAGAAAAGTTTGACCTGTAGGCCACTTTAGAGATAGATAGATAGATTAAAGAAAGTATCGTTATACACCGATAATTGTTATTTTATCGCACAGAAATGAAATTCTCTCGCTGGGTTGATCAATAGACTTTATATTCTGTGCCAAAAAGAAGTCGTTGTGGATCGGACAGTTCACGCACTACTATTACAGTATAACCATGTTGTATCAGCGAAATGTACGATAGCAAGTCTCAAGCCGACAGTAAATGGGCATAACATCCCACAAACCATGATCCGGAGCCAATAAAACAACACGATCAATGAGCTCTTGAGCAAATGCATTGCAGAAAATGGACACAGACTGCTGAAACGATTTAACGCTTTCTAAGCGTAAATGGGATTAGATCGTGGATTTTGTAGCAAAGAACTTTTTGCGCTAAGTTTACTGTTAAACCTTCTTATGCGAATAGCTATCAACATTTGTGCGCGGATTTACATGACCTCGCAATGGCGTCGAACATGTTCAGAATCAAAGCACGTGGACATGAATGTGATTGGCTGATGGCACCTGGCGATTATATTGAAGGAGCCAATGAGGTCATGCGATACCGTATCCAAACGGGGCAAGAAAGTACACACATGAGCAAAACTGCATCCTCTTATGGACTAGAGAGGAAGTCCTTGCGTCCTCACTGAATTGATCACATCACAACCATTCAAGGCACAGATTTCGGTCCAGTCTCAATACCTGTGCATTACACTTTTGGAACTACCTATTGATCCACAGAGGTATTGTAAATATAATTCAGGAACTCGCTGACAATATGGAAAGAGGCGATAGAACAGGTCTCCAGTGGATTCGTAGATATCGTAGTAAGTGTAAGTCCAGCACATAACATTTCCTCCACAAACAAGTGGGTGAAAATATATGGTTCCACATTGATACGCTAGTAAATGACCAAATAGAAGGTTGCTCGGTTTGTCACCAACGTCAACTCATTCTTCATTTTCCTCCCAACGAAGTATATCAAGCCAAAATTGCGTCGTGAAAGGAACAGTTGAAGCAACGATGCCTCCTGCTAGCGCAGAAATGACGTCGACTGCCGCAGTGCAATACGCCAGCCTCAAGACACCAAGTACGAGAACTCACAATGAACACCGCTTCGGACCGTCATTATGGAGCGTCAAGTACTGGTACCTCGGCAATCTCGCGCAACTCGCCATTCTTGGAGCCATTGTGGTCTATGTCTATGGACAACATCTCTACTTTTCTGGGATATATACCTCGCTCAGTGCCACGTTTGGCTCGTGGTGGGGAGTCTCAGGAACAGGGAACACTGCGACTGGTCACACAGAGATGGTGCGTCCCACGTTCTTCTTCCTCTTCGCATTGATCCCAGTCTTTATCTCGCTCTTCCTCTTGGAATTTCTCCGTCACTACAACATTCGTCGCATCACATCCAAGTATGTACTCAAGGGTGCGATGGTGCTGCGTCGAAAGCCTCGTATTTGCAATTGGATATCATGGTTCAGTTTAGGTGAACTCTTGTTCCTGACAGTGCTCATCGGTGGGAACATCTACGTGTTCAACTACTTTTACACGCAGCGAGTGGAACGAATGAAGACGCGAGCGCCCACGTTGTCGTTCGAGATGTATTTGGAGATGATCGGTCTCACGTTTGGCTTTGTGTGCATCTACAACATGGCCTTCCTCTTCTTACCAGCGACGCGCAACTGTGTATGGATGGAGTTTTTAAATATCTCGTACGCGAATGGCATCAAATACCATCGTTGGATTGGTGTCGTGACTGTTCTGACCGCCTTTTTACACTGTGTGATGTATTATTGGTCATGGATCCGTGAAGGCACATGGGTGGAAGAAGCACTACCGTGTTTCAATTGTGCGGTCGGTGATCGACCTGGACAATCGCGTTGGATGAACACGTTTGGGTTGTTGGCATTGATTTGTTTCTTAGCCATTGGTGCAACTTCAATCCCTTGGGTTCGTCGAAAAATGTACAACACATTCTACTACATCCATCATCTATTCATCTTCGGTACGATCTTCGCAGTCATGCACTGGAATCCAATCACACTCTGGATCTTCCCATCTTTCCTCATCTACGTCATCAATCGCGCACTTTCCAGCACCAACTCATTCACACCCGTTGTCGTCAAGGAACTCACAGCTCTTGATAACGACATTGTCAAAGTAGTCATTGCTCGCTCGACGCTTCGTGAAGGGAACTACAAAGTTGGACAGTTTATCTATCTCAACGTCCCATCGATCTCGAAACTGCAGTGGCATGCATTCACTATTGGATCTTCACCTCGCACCAGTGCGAATACATTGACTATTCTTCTGAAATCGCTTGGTGACTGGACTCAACAACTCGTACAATATGCCGATGACTGCAAGCAGAACAATGTGCTTCCTACCATTTACATGGATGGTTATTATGGTGGATCTTTGGAAATGTATGAAGAATACTCGACTGTATGTTTGATAGGTGGTGGCATTGGTGTGACACCATTGTTTGCCATTTTGGAAGATATTGTCGCCAAGTTGTCTGTTGGTGAAGCGTTGACCCAGCGTGTGTACTTCATCTTCACATTCCGTGAGTTGTCTCTGTTGGAAGAGATTCATCCATTGTTGATGCGCATCAAAGAGCTTGATCCACATGAAGAGTATTTTACATTCTGGTTCAGCTTGACCCGAGAACCAAGTGAACATTTGTTGGATCAACATATCAACCATGAACGTCTTCGTGGTATGACCCACGTGACTACGTCGCATTATGCTGGATCTGCATCTAAATTGAACCCACAACCATTCGCAGAACCACTTCGCTCTCGCTCCAGCAAATCATTCATGTACCTTGTGACATTCTTCATCATCACCTTGATCATCTTCATTTTGAGATATGGAGAAGGCAAAATTACATCAGCAGATGAGAATCTCTGGCCACTTCAGAACTTTGTCGAGATCACCATGGTCTTCCTCGCTGCGGCAGTGGTGTATGTGCATGTGATGTTTGATCGCAAATCCATGCAGAAGAATCGCACGGAACATGAAACCCAGAGCAAAATGGACAGTATCCAGACACCATACACACCAACCAACTACTCTAGTGACTTGATCTCTTATCGTGATCTTATCACTGAGTACAATGTTTCGATCGGCAGTCGACCAAATATGGGAACGATGATGAAAGAGGTTTACAATGGCAACAATTCGTTCATTGCGAGTCATGGTGGCAAGTCCGGCAACTCTACGATCGGTGTCTTCATCTCTGGTCCAAAAGTCATGAAGTTGGTGACGGAATACGCTATTGCAGACATTGGTGCTAGTAATTTTGACATCCATGAGGAAGAGTTTGAGCTATAGATGCGTTACGGGATCTTTACTTGCTGTACAGTGCGGCTTGTCTGTAGATGCGTTTCCCCTCGTTCTCAATGTTTGTTTTTTTTTCACTGCATTACATGACGTAGTGCTTGCATATTATCTCGCTACATATTTCCTTTGGGCTTATGACAAAAAGCGCGTTTTTGAAGTTTACTAGCGCAGACCAAGTTAAATGGTTGATAAGAAACACCGCTTGTAAATAAACATGGCGCTTGATACTTCAAGTACATTGTATACAAGTGCTTTCGATTCGATTGTTTTGTTGAAAGGATTCATGAAGGTCATTTTGGGCTCTGAATCATCTAAAACTGGTTTATTCGAAGTTGATCATTCATCTAGGTGAACTGCAAATCTGTTGTCAGGGCTCTGATGGACTTCACCGCTCCGTTTTTAAGTAAAAACACATGGAAATATTGGTTCTCTCTCCTGGCTTTTTGTGATATCTTTATGGTTATGTTTCTAAGTGCAAACTTGGAAGCACACTCGGGGGTAATCACTTTTAAACGAGCCAACTGCCTTCATGTTAATCTAATTGCTCTAACGAAAACAAGATCGCATCCTTGTCACTCACTTTACGACATACACATGCCCTGGATTAATATGGTGACATGCAAATCAGAATTAGCAACTACATGATCGCTGAAAATTATGCCCGCCGAAAACGCATTCTACTTGCTTTCATCGAACTCTCGCCGATTGCAGTCTCAGCGTAATAACATATCAATATAAAGAAGGTTCGCGCGGATGCGTCGAAGAAAAAATTATTTACTCCTAATAAAAGTAAACGTTAGTGGCGAGTAACGGGAAATTTTGCACATCACATTTGACGACAAAGATCGAAAACATATTTTTTTTCTAATTCCAGATGAAAACCCGAGCTACATAACCCCACGGAGGTATGAGAAATCTAGAATTTCTCACATCTCATACGAGGGGTTTTCTTTGGTGCCGTGATTTTTCTGGCTGCATCAGCCATGGTATTTACAAACCATTCTCAGCCACATGTATTCCAGTTGCATCATTTTCCGAGTGTGATGATACCATGATCGGTCGAATGAATCATCGAAAATGACCGCCTCCTTCCATCCACCTTGGACGCTAATTGGCTACACCGAGATCTTTAGTAATTAATCATTGGCCATCTCATGACTTAACACGTGCCTCCAGCCAATCAGGTAAATCCATTAATGGGTTCAGTTCGTTCAGAACAGCCGTAATATTTTTTCCTACAAAGAAGAGTCGGAAGGTCCCTGACGTTGGTGGTAAATCTCGTGGCTCCAAGCGCACCAACTCATTTGTTTTTCTCTAATTTCTTTCTTCTTGAACGTTCAAAGTAAACTTCTAACGTATCTCCATCCATATAAACACTTAGCCCCACGTTTTAGTGTTCTTGATTGTCCCTCTCCCACTCTGCATTGTAGGTGTCTCGCTGCTCACTCGCTTTGTAGCCACAAGATGATCGTGAGAGGTGCACTCGCTCTGTTACACAATCTCTGAGTGTACTTGAGACAAGTCCACCCGCAAATCAAGAGTGTTGACCAAATCACCGGGCACCACCTGTTGTAATCATATCATCCACCAACAGGCGTACAATAAGGGCAACGGTTGGATGAGCAGACTGGTAACCACTGTTCCATCTGAAGTAGAAAGGGATAACCCTGTGCACTTGGATGATATCCTTCTAGATTTGCTGAATAACATACCAAAGCGATGCGGATTCAATAATATGAATAAGAGTTCGCATTACCGTTCCGCTACATGCTGTTCCGTTCAAGAAGCAATGTGGAGAAGAGAATCGCCATTGTAACAATCTAAAAGAGAGACTGAAGCCAACGTTTTTTTCGAAGATGCTTTGAAATGAAATCTGAGGGGATACACTCTCTTAAGCTTCGACTTTCCATGAAACCTGCGGTTGAGCAGCACGAACACCGCCAGAAACAAGAACTACAGAAGGGATGCGCACGCAGCTGAACGACTCTCAGCCATGAAGGCTCGACAGCCGCCACTGTACGCATGCACTAGACCGAACGGGCAACAACAACATACGACATTCATCCCATCAACGTAATCCGTTGTGAATCGTATGTGTCTTCCTTGACAGATAAGCTCGAGGCTTCTGGCAGTTGCAATACTCTTGACCCCACAAGCAATGAGATACCGCTCGCTCATTGGTCCGAGACGTCATTCCTCCGAACGATGTAGCCCACAAAAAATCACCAGAACCGTTTCGGGCAGATAAAAAAGAGCCTCTGAATGCGCCGTGTTTCTGTGCAAAAGTAGGCAATGAAACGTAGCATCGACCACCGCCTACAAAAACTGTCGATCTTAATGCTCTTGTAACTCTTTGTACATGGATGACCGCCTATTTTCCAAGCATTAGTCGATGATTTAGCCTGCGAAAATGGATCTCCCGGTCGCTTTCGATGCACTTCGAACCAGCGAATTGCGCCCGATTTCGCTCCTATTAGCCCACTAGTTGTGCAAAATATCATAGGGACTAAGATCGCAGCTTCCAGCGATCCACAAATATACAAATCGACGCATCCCCGCACCATCATTTCCACAAACGTTTAAGATTGAACTGAAACGGTGTTGGAGACCTCAAAGGTGCGTTTTTTTTTGTTCTTTCGCGTAGAAAGCACAACTTCTACATCTTCTGCAACTATTTTTTTAGTAAATTAAAACTTGGCTGCCAACAGCAGCCAGTCGTTCGCTGCACTCACTGGTCTTTGCAAGAACTTCCAAGTCGCGCTGGCCTTACTGACAAAGGTCGCTTTTGAGTACTGCGTCATATTTCATTCATTCTTCAATTTACTCTCTGCGAGCCACATCGAATTCAAAGAACAACAACAACCAAGAAGAACAATCAACTCAAGCACGTATCAAAAACATGCCACCGTCTAATGCTGAGAAGATGCCGAGCCCAGCGCTAGAGTACACCAATATCAAGACACCGGTCCAAGGTGTCAACGAGCACCGGCATAACGTTGCTCCACCTGCCTGGACCACTAAATACTGGTACTTGGGCACAATTGCACAAGTGCTGATGTTTGGCGCCATGATCACATATTATTTGGGACAAAATCTCTACTATTCGAACACTTACACGGACCTTAGTCGAACCTTCAGCGACTGGTGGGGAGTTGTTGGCGAAGGCAAGAAAGCCACCGGGCCACGAGAGATGCTGCGGCCAACGTTCTTTTTTTTCTTTGCCATCATCCCAGCATTAGCATCGCTCTTGCTGATGGAATTCCTGCGTCACTACAACGTGCGTCGCATCACATCCAAGTATGTACTCAAGGGTGCAATGGTATTGCGCCGCAAGCCACGGGTCTTCAACTGGATTTCATGGTTCAGTTTTGGCGAGCTGATCTTCTTGGGCGCATTAATTGGCGGCAACATCTACGTGTTTGCGTACTACTATACACAACGCATCGATACGGTCAAAGAACGCCTCGAGGGTGAGCCACTAGAGTTCAATGACTACCTCGACGTCATTGCGCTCACTTTGGGATTCGTCTGCATCTACAACATGGCCTTCCTCTTCTTACCAGCGACGCGCAACTGTGTGTGGATGGAGTTTTTAAATATCTCGTACGCGAATGGCATCAAATACCATCGTTGGATTGGTGTCGTGACCGTTCTGACCGCCTTTTTTCATTGCGTCTTCTTTTACTGGGTGTGGATCCGTGAGGGAGAGTGGATGGAAGAAGCACTACCATGTTTCGATTGTGCGGTCGGTGACGATGGACATGACGCCTGGATGAACACGTACGGTGAATTGGCACTGATCTGCTTCTTAGCCATTGGTGCAACTTCAATCCCTTGGGTTCGTCGAAAAATGTACAACACATTCTACTACATCCATCATCTATTCATCTTCGGTACGATCTTCGCAGTCATGCACTGGAATCCAATCACACTCTGGATCTTCCCATCTTTCCTCATCTACGTCATCAATCGCGCACTTTCCAGCACCAACTCATTCACACCCGTTGTCGTCAAGGAACTCACAGCTCTTGATAACGACATTGTCAAAGTAGTCATTGCTCGCTCGACGCTTCGTGAAGGGAACTACAAAGTTGGACAGTTTATCTATCTCAACGTCCCATCGATCTCGAAACTGCAGTGGCATGCATTCACTATTGGATCTTCACCTCGCACCAGTGCGAATACATTGACTATTCTTCTGAAATCGCTTGGTGACTGGACTCAACAACTCGTACAATATGCCGATGACTGCAAGCAGAACAATGTGCTTCCTACCATTTACATGGATGGTTATTATGGTGGATCTTTGGAAATGTATGAAGAATACTCGACTGTATGTTTGATAGGTGGTGGCATTGGTGTGACACCATTGTTTGCCATTTTGGAAGATATTGTCGCCAAGTTGTCTGTTGGTGAAGCGTTGACCCAGCGTGTGTACTTCATCTTCACATTCCGTGAGTTGTCTCTGTTGGAAGAGATTCATCCATTGTTGATGCGCATCAAAGAGCTTGATCCACATGAAGAGTATTTTACACTGCATTTCAACCTGACCCGCAAGCCGAGTGACCAATCATTAGACCAACCGATTGATCACGAACGTCTTTGTGGTAAGAATACGAGTTACGGCGCGTCGTCATCTACGCTAACCCCGCAACCATTTGCAGAACCACTTCGCTCGCGCAATTCACGAGCGTTGATGTACACAGTGGTGTTCGTCATTATTTCCTTGATCCTCTTAATTCTCAAGTACGGAGGCGGGAAAATCACCGAGGCAAATGAAAACCTGTGGCCACTTGAGAATTTCGTCGAAATCATCGTGATGTTCCTCGCTGCGACCATCGTGTACGTGTACTTTTTCGTCGAGCGTCAGGCTAGGCAAAACCCATCCGACCACGGCGACTTTAATGTCATCAACAAGGCTAGCAACATCCAAACACCAGCGTCACCGGCCGTTTACGCGAGTGATTTGGTTACACTCCGTGATCTGGTCAACGAATACAAGGTCGTGATTGGAAGTCGACCCAACATGCAAGCGGTGTTGAAGGAAGCCTACGAAGGTCACAAGTCTTTCCTGGCATCTCACGGTGCCAGATCGCACAACCCTACGGTGGGTGTGTTTATGTCTGGTCCGGAAGCGATGAAATCAACCGTAGAATACGTCGTCGCGGACATTGGGTCCAGCAACTTCGACATCCATGAAGAAGAATTCGAATTGTAAACAGCTACTCGCCCACCATCTATTCTGCGTCGTACTTAGTACTGTCGTTTTTTAGTTGTACCAGTCTCATAATGTCGTGAATTATCTTTTACATCTTTTACTTATTTTGGCTTTGTTTTGCTTTGCTTCTATGCTTTTGCTTTATCCAAAAGATCGCAAGCTGGAGCACTTTGAGTGTGGGAAGTCCGCTGTATCTGACATAGTGTAAATGACATCCTATATTTGGGCTCATTATTTAATATTGGGGATGCGTATCTTTTTAATTTGGTTATTTTTTTGGTGTCTGATGGTTCGATATTTTTCCGGAACCTCGTTATTAGAACATTCTGAAAGTGAACAACACAAGTGAGACGTTTTTTCCTGCGACATTCTTCACATGGAGATCATGCGCATCAATCGGCTGTGCTCAGCATACACGTGGCGCTCGAAATGTCGTATTGCAGCCTGCCCATCGCTGTCATATTCAATTATAACAGCATCACCCCATCTCAATCATCATGTAAAGGGAGTAAAGAGGGAAGGAGAGAGAAGGTTTTATATACTATTTTAAGTAAACCACAAATCAACCTTTTATCCTTTATTCCTCCACTTCTCCCACTGGTGGGATGTACTTTGACGTATTTTTTCCTCTCTATCGATAGAACCAGAAACTTGTTTCCAATTCTCCGCAATGACCGCCATTCTTCTTTTCAAGAACAGATGCGAAGCGATGACAGTGCATGCCCGAGGAGATTGAGTGTGTGGAGAATCAAAGTGACTGTCCAGAAAATGTGGCACGGTAGTATCGGTGCGAAAGGGAGGCAAAGATCACAGATACGAGATTACATGGGACAGCGGGAGTCTTGTGTGCGTCCATGCATATAGTATTACCGTTGACACACTGTTGAGTCGTACACAGGCATTTAATAAACTAGTGTTCACCGCTACCATTAGAGGGTGGAATCTTTAGGCAAACACTATTGCACAATCTGTGACAGGTAACGACAGTACTTGAATAATGTCACGCGGCGGCTCTTCATCCCTAGTACGTTATTCCACATATCATCCATAGCTGTACACTTTCAAGTGCAGCCTGGTGATTGACTATCATCCATCTCACTTGTGAATTTACTATCAAGCTAGGACATCGATTTCAGTCGAAAGACATGACCAAGTATGGATCCTCTGCCAAAGTTAGAGAGATATTTGGTATCCATCCTGAAACCATTAGAGGATGAGAACTTCCAGACTTGGTTAACACCAGAGCTAACTCAAGTAGTAGCGGGCACAGAATGTGGTTGTATGATCTTGAATCGATTGGTGGTCGATTGGAACAAGGAATGGATATCATTTCATCCTTGTCGGACAACTACCATGAAGTCTTTCCAACTTTTGGTACATCAGAGCTGACGTCCAAGCAGAAAGAATATCAAGCAAGGTATCAAGAAAAATGCTCACGTGGTCTCATTATAAGTTCAAGAAGCTACTTAGTTACAAAATGGAAAGATCAGGCGAACGCGTGATCGACTGTGGGGAGCATTATACAACAAAGACTTGTTCTCAGTGTGAGAGAATCAACCACACGATTGAGCATCAGAAAGTCTTTTAGTGCCCTCACTGCAAGTTCGTTCTCGATAGGGATGTCAATGTTGCGAGAAACATCTTTCTTAAGAATGAACACCTACTCTCCTGGACTCATTGAGTCCAGGTGTCGGAGACACCTACTCCGCGGTGTCTAGTCTAAGCGACCTTTTGTTAGTTAAGTCGGACCCAAACAATAACGGTTAACATGCATATCGACCCTTAAGTATTCATTCACCTGAATACAATGATCATGAACACGTTATGATTTACTTCTTCGAATTAATATGCATTAGAGACTAGAGAAACGAAAATGAAGGGAGAGACACGCTATCATAGTAAGCACAAACAATTGTCTACAACTCAAACTCTTCCTCATGGATGTCAAAATTACTAGCACCAATGTCTGCAATAGCGTATTCCGTCACCAACTTCATGACTTTTGGACCAGAGATGAAGACACCGATCGTAGAGTTGCCGGACTTGCCACCATGACTCGCAATGAACGAATTGTTGCCATTGTAAACCTCTTTCATCATCGTTCCCATATTTGGTCGACTGCCGATCGAAACATTGTACTCAGTGATAAGATCACGATAAGAGATCAAGTCACTAGAGTAGTTGGTTGGTGTGTATGGTGTCTGGATACTGTCCATTTTGCTCTGGGTTTCATGTTCCGTGCGATTCTTCTGCATGGATTTGCGATCAAACATCACATGCACATACACCACTGCCGCAGCGAGGAAGACCATGGTGATCTCGACAAAGTTCTGAAGTGGCCAGAGATTCTCATCTGCTGATGTAATTTTGCCTTCTCCATATCTCAAAATGAAGATGATCAAGGTGATGATGAAGAATGTCACAAGGTACATGAATGATTTGCTGGAGCGAGAGCGAAGTGGTTCTGCGAATGGTTGTGGGTTCAATTTAGATGCAGATCCAGCATAATGCGACGTAGTCACGTGGGTCATACCACGAAGACGTTCATGGTTGATATGTTGATCCAACAAATGTTCACTTGGTTCTCGGGTCAAGCTGAACCAGAATGTAAAATACTCTTCATGTGGATCAAGCTCTTTGATGCGCATCAACAATGGATGAATCTCTTCCAACAGAGACAACTCACGGAATGTGAAGATGAAGTACACACGCTGGGTCAACGCTTCACCAACAGACAACTTGGCGACAATATCTTCCAAAATGGCAAACAATGGTGTCACACCAATGCCACCACCTATCAAACATACAGTCGAGTATTCTTCATACATTTCCAAAGATCCACCATAATAACCATCCATGTAAATGGTAGGAAGCACATTGTTCTGCTTGCAGTCATCGGCATATTGTACGAGTTGTTGAGTCCAGTCACCAAGCGATTTCAGAAGAATAGTCAATGTATTCGCACTGGTGCGAGGTGAAGATCCAATAGTGAATGCATGCCACTGCAGTTTCGAGATCGATGGGACGTTGAGATAGATAAACTGTCCAACTTTGTAGTTCCCTTCACGAAGCGTCGAGCGAGCAATGACTACTTTGACAATGTCGTTATCAAGAGCTGTGAGTTCCTTGACGACAACGGGTGTGAATGAGTTGGTGCTGGAAAGTGCGCGATTGATGACGTAGATGAGGAAAGATGGGAAGATCCAGAGTATGATCGGGTTCCAGTGCATGACTGCGAAGATCGTACCGAAGATGAATAGATGATGGATGTAGTAGAATGTGTTGTACATTTTTCGACGAACCCAAGGGATTGAAGTTGCACCAATGGCTAAGAAACAAATCAATGCCAACAACCCAAACGTGTTCATCCAACGCGATTGTCCAGGTCGATCACCGACCGCACAATTGAAACACGGTAGTGCTTCTTCCACCCATGTGCCTTCACGGATCCATGACCAATAATACATCACACAGTGTAAAAAGGCGGTCAGAACAGTCACGACACCAATCCAACGATGGTATTTGATGCCATTCGCGTACGAGATATTTAAAAACTCCATCCATACACAGTTGCGCGTCGCTGGTAAGAAGAGGAAGGCCATGTTGTAGATGCACACAAAGCCAAACGTGAGACCGATCATCTCCAAATACATCTCGAACGACAACGTGGGCGCTCGCGTCTTCATTCGTTCCACTCGCTGCGTGTAAAAGTAGTTGAACACGTAGATGTTCCCACCGATGAGCACTGTCAGGAACAAGAGTTCACCTAAACTGAACCATGATATCCAATTGCAAATACGAGGCTTTCGACGCAGCACCATCGCACCCTTGAGTACATACTTGGATGTGATGCGACGAATGTTGTAGTGACGGAGAAATTCCAAGAGGAAGAGCGAGATAAAGACTGGGATCAATGCGAAGAGGAAGAAGAACGTGGGACGCACCATCTCTGTGTGACCAGTCGCAGTGTTCCCTGTTCCTGAGACTCCCCACCACGAGCCAAACGTGGCACTGAGCGAGGTATATATCCCAGAAAAGTAGAGATGTTGTCCATAGACATAGACCACAATGGCTCCAAGAATGGCGAGTTGCGCGAGATTGCCGAGGTACCAGTACTTGACGCTCCATAATGACGGTCCGAAGCGGTGTTCATTGTGAGTTCTCGTGCTTGGTGTCTTGAGACTAGTGTATCCCACAACCGGACTAGGAGACATGCAAGGATGAGCGTTGGATGGCGCCATGCTGTCTTTTGCGTGGTTTCTTCTGCTTCGAGTGAGCTTGATGTGCGTCGAAGAAAGGAAAATGAAGAATGGGTATCAAGTACAAGTTAGGTTTACGAAATTTGATGACGTTGAGCATCAAGAACATGAATTCGCTCTTGCAGAGTTAGAAAGGTTTGTGCCATAATGATATGTGGGTAGAGAGATTGCGCTCTGGAAAGAAGCGCAAACGAGCTAGTACTATCGGGTGGTCCAGAGCGCGTACTCAGGGGACGTTGACAAATTTGATACTCATAATCTTAAGTGGCAATCCTTGAGATAATGCCAGACCGCACCCCATCGTTTATGGGCGAGACATGATTTGAGTTAGTAAGATGCCTACACCATAACTACAACTTTCCTTTGGGATACTGAATGAAAGGGTTCATTGTCATTCTTACCAGTCCAGAGGAGTGCCAGGGATTGGCGACCACTTCTTTACTTATGTTGTGGTAATCCAATCCAGTAGAAACGAAAGACTACATGTACAAATTCCAGACAAAAGGCTTCTTTTTGATTGGGGATATCACGAGTGAACCTATTGAACCGAGTATAGAGTTTCTCCTGTGTATGAGACGATGCATTTAGTATAGTATAGCATGTAGTGGAACTCTCACCTCGCCCCTCATGAAGTAAACGTTTTAATGGCTACATGCATACGTTTGGTGCAAAGCGACCGTTTGAAAGTGCTTGAAGATAACCATAGAGACAGCAATTGGACCGTCTACCCGAATCCATTAACACACATGTCGCTCTCTGTATATAATATACTTCACGTGTAGAATACACCCTACTTCTAAATGTACAGCCCATGATGTGGATCACCTTGCTACAATTACCGTGTTGCATGGATCCACTACATGTGGGTTATGCACCTTTTCGCCGCATGGCTTATGAATGTCCGAACGGAACTAATTTAATACCATTATATTATTGGCTACAGCCAGACGCTCATTATCCCCAACAACCAATAGAACATCTCCAAAGAGATCATATTTATCGAAGCATCTTTCTTCTGACAAACATGAGATGCCAACCAATAACTGGACGCATGAAGGAGCCAAGTTGCCACGACAATCGCTTTTGAGCAAGTCTTACTTCATAAATACTGTACTTCAAGTGCTAGGATAGGTAGTGCATATAGTTGAACCCCACTGGAGGAGATCTATTTCCGATTTGCTGATTTCCACATCAACAATGATTTGGTTCCTCTGGCAGACTAAGAGCGAGAATAGAAAGGAGTACATAGCCATGAAATATGCTTTCCCCCTAGGAAAATCCAATATGGCATTGAATGAAGGGGATTAAGCATCGAATATTATTTGTTTACAGTCGTTTTGAGAGTGTACACGATTCATGTGAATTTCCTAAGTATTGGATGTGTCGATTGAGTCATTGTGGGTGTGTTACAAAAAGCATTCGACCAGCGGATGTATCAAGAGAGCGAAAGAACATAGGTGATGAGCAGCCATCAGTTGTGTTTAAATTTTTCGCAATCATCCTCCAAGCGGCTGTCTGCTGTTCTCTACCACAAATAGTGGGATCACTTGCATGTCTGATGTATCCGAGAAACTGAACCCATTTCGCAATGCTCATTTGATTGGCAAAAGGCACGCTTAGGTCATAGAAACCAGCTAAGTAACGAAAGGAAAGATTGTGATTGAACAAGGGGATGGTAGTGTCGTTGCATGTTCTGGACCATAGGAATCATGCCATGGAATTAGAAGAAAATACAACTGTGGTTCAGAGAGTGTTAATAGTGGAGGATGGGATACTTCAGTAGTCTTTGCAATGAAAATTCTAACAACCCTTCTGCTACGATTTCTGCCGTCAAGCTACGAATAGTTTGCTGTGTCTCTGGTACTCTGTGAATTTATGATGTTTCATATCACGATTAGTGGTGTATTGTGCGGTACTAGGCATAACATCCGCGTTTACGACAAAATTTTCGGGTTAGAATGAGATTCACAAGCTTTGATCCGAACATCTACGCTGACAGTGTCACTGTGTTGCTGAATGTCATTTTAACTTGTGCCAGCACACATTTAGATGTATCCATCTGTTCGCTGTGCGTACAGCGACAGTTTGTGGCTACGGAAGGGGTACATGATCGAGTCAGCTAATAATGAACAGAAGGCATTGACCAAGATCTTTCCGAACTCTTTGGGAACCATTTTTGGCATCGCCAATCCCACATACTATGGAAGCTGCATGATTTACTAAAGATTTGGTCGAGTAGTTGGAGTCTGGATCCACCTAACTTCACGCTCTTGGTGTTTAAGTATTGACCTTCATGCAGCTGGTCTTCTCCAACGAGTAGCTTGGAGGGGTTTGGTTACTTGTTGCACCATACGAAAAAAATTCGGGTCCAAAGAATAAAACTCCCAGTCGCATTTCATTTGAACTGAGGTACATTCTAACTATACTGGGAGCATCCACGCCTACATAAAAATTCTCTGTTTGGATTAAAGCGCCATCGTCGCCACAAAAACACATGCTGCATCCATGGGACGTCCATTTGTATTATCCAAGATCATTCATCAAACCCACAATTATATCTCCCACTGATTTTCACGTCCCTGTTGGACTTTTAAGTCTTTGTTTTTCTTCATTCGGTCCACTGCTATACAGAATGAAATCATGTGATTGTCATTAATAGGCTCAATTGTCAAAACCCTAAACGCTGTTAACACAATTTTAGCAATCATGGCATAGACAACTACCGAAATTACGATCACCGAAAAGGACACAAATCCACGTCTCATTGTGTTGAATAATCTTAATCACTCTTGCAATTCTAAGCAGAAATTTGAATACAAATAGACTACAAAGTCATACATAACTGCGCTGACGAGAAGGAAACGCAAGTATAGATGATGTGAGCAGTAAATATCCATACACTCAGTTTATTCTACACTTTTGCTGTTCAAACTCTCCTTCATGGATATCGAATTTGACGAAACCAATGTCTGCGATAGCGTGGACCGTTGCTAGTTTCATCAAGGTTAGACTGGAGAAAAACGCATCGATCTGCATACTAGTCGTAATGTCGACATGCTTTGATACGAAGGATTCGTGTTGATTGTATGCTTTTTTATTACTTGCTGCATGTCTGGGCGATGTCCAACGGCAACATCGTATTCGCTCAGGAGATCAAACCATTCGAGCAATTATTCGTTGATTTGAGTGGTGTCTGGATCCGCAAGTTTTTGTGATGACTTGCACTCTCAATCAAACTTCTTTTCTTACATTGTTTTCCAGGAGCACATGCACAGTCGTTGCGGAAACGAACAGCATCATATTTTCAACAAAATCCTGCAATGGTTAAAGCGATGGATTGATGTATGGGTTTTTGCCATCACCAAATTGAAGCGTCAACTCAATCGATATAATAAGAAAAATGTGGCGATGAGCGCGAGAAATTTGCTAATCCCGGCCTGAAAGACTTCAGGAATGGTTATACAATTACTTTGATGATCAACACTGTAATAGGTGCAATCAAGTATTACCAACTCCATCACCTGTAACCTATCGGTTGGTTTAGTTCATGGCAATTTATCTGGCAGGTCAAACTGAAATGAAAAATGAAATACTCTTCCTTGGGATCAAGCTCTTTAACGCGTTTTAAGAAGGAGTAAATCTCCTCCAAAAGCGCCAACGCACGAAATGAAAGTCAAGGTACACTTTCTGATGTATTATCTGACCGGTGAATATGTTAACGATCATACCATCCAATATCGGCATCAGCGGAGTCGCATTTAAAATGGACATATTCAACTCGACATTTTCAGGGCTTTGCCGTATCCGTCTCCAATGGTCCAACAGATGGGTGACAAATCGCGACCTTGTCGGTTTCCCATTTCTTTCTAGATCCGCAAACTCTACGATTCACAGCAGCGAAATTTACTTGGAGAAAGAAAAACTGGAGGATGTAAGAAGAATTAGTTACTAGATCTATACAAAGAGCTAGGCTTGGTATCAATCAAGATTCAAGGTGGTTGTACAATTTGGTGAATTGCCCAAATATCAGAATGCTTTGTAAGGTAGGTTATCAGAATTGAACAGAGTTTCGACAAATTGTTCATATTAGTAAGTGCTACTTACGAGAAGAGCATCCGACATGTTTCGCATTGGCATCGACTTCTGCAAGAGTTTCAAGACCGCCAACGCGAAGTCAAGTCCGGGGGGATGTAACACATGCCTGACCTTGTGTTCGAGGTCAGACGACATTACATACCTTAAAGTCATTTCAATACACTAGGAGGGGAAATAGTCATAAATATATAGTTGCATGCTATACATCTGTAAAGAAAGAAAGTAGAAAGATGATTGTAATCAAATTAAGAAAACACACATTCAAAGGGAGCTTAGATGTAGCATTAGCGAACTAAGTTCTCCATCTAATTCACTTTTCATTTTGCCTTCAAGTTATCACCTCCACCCACCAATGTTCTCCAAGTTCTTTGTATTTTCGACCAATAATAACATTCCAAATCTAATTTCATCCAATCATCGTCTGTGAAAGTTCCGAAACCTCGCAAGTACAAAAAAAGAGGATGTGTTTTTTAGTGCCTTTATTATAAGGTGGCTGGTAGATAGTTCGATCCTTACTTCATGGCTGAGGGCCTTGAACACTATTATCCTTCGGGTGCAAAAGGTGACATTCTTGTTGCCCAATGTAATAACTGCTTCTTCAACTCCTACTTGCTCTGATATCCATCAACCTGCAACGCCCCGACTAAAACGCTGGTGTTCATTTAAATGCAGTAAAGATAGAAATATTGCAAAGAACTAAATAGTAGGTTGTAAATCTCAATCATTTCATCCCATCTGGATTAGCATGCTGTAAAGTGGAAGCATAAACAGCGTTTGGCCAATCATTATCGTTTAGATAGTCTTGAACATTCAATTAATCCACCATTTGGTTACGAAGGGCAGTCGTTTGATGTTCCGCACATGCTCGTCAAAATGACCCACCATACGCACATTTCTGCTTCAACGAGCGAGAAGATGAACTGGGTGCGTAAGGAATGTTGTTGCTTTGTTTCCATGTTTCTCGAAGCTTAATGTGCATAGAGTGGATTCAAATGTGGCTCTTATTAAATTCTTAGGGCCCAACAACGGAGCGCATCGACAAAGCTATCTGCCTCACTTCCAGATGCACCAGATGGCAGTTAACAAGCGTAATTCTACTCTATCCTTAGAAACTTGTCGAGGCTGTCTTATATAGCTTTTTGTCTGAAAACAACACAGGACAACGGAATAGACATCGCGAATCGATGAATAATCCCACGACGGAGACGAGGGCGACTGTGGCAATGATGAATGAATACAGGAAGAATATGCTTTGACATGTGTTGATAGATAGAATAATGTTCTATTTAGTAGAGTCTGAATGGCATCATAGTAGCACACGATATGACTACGGCATGGTTTCTCATACACACAAAAAGCATAATTCTTTCTTACACTTCCTTCAGATAAAACTTATAGCCACCATATACCAGCCCTGGGAGTAACAAGACAATAAGCATAATAGATCCAAAAAGCTCTGTACACGTGGTATAGATAATAAAGGTGAACACAGCGACGGGGAAGATCGCCATGATAACCAACGCGGGCACGCCACCAGGTACTTTAGTTGGTCGTGCAATATATGGAAGCGTATATCGCAAGCGAATGACACTGAACAGAATGAGCAGTTCCACCGCACAGGCAAATGCGTTACTGACAGAGATGAGTCTGCTGAATTCAATTTCGCTCAGCGCTATGATACAGCCCGCAGTAGTCAATACGGCGACATGAGGGCTCCCGAAGCGCTCATTCTTTTTCGCAAAAAAAGATGGAAGTAACTGCTTTTGTGCCATACCCGACATTTCAAACGATTTCGAAAAAAGACTGGACATAAAAAGCCCGGAGAGTGTGCAAATCGAGGAGATCACAATTGCGAGTTGCATTCCCGAGCCACCAATTTCATCAGCGACTTGCAAATACGACCCTTGTACATACTGAACCCAGTGAGTTTCTCCTGAAGCGACTGCTGCTGGTACAGGTATGATGATGGTGATCAGTGACAGTGCGACCACGATGAAGATCGCATGGCTGTACACATGCGCGGGGTTCCGCACTTCCCCACCGAACAAAGACGCAATGTTGATGCCGTCAAAATTCCAGAACAGACCATTGATCAACGTCGACCAATCGATGTAGATCGGTCCTTCTTTGATCACATCTTCGCGACTAATTACAGTAATATTCTCCTGTCGAATGTCCATCAGATCGTCGTAATCTCTTGCCGTGGCGTACGCGTATCCAATAAACACCAAATACGGTGCAAGGGTCACCACCATCAGCGTAATCATCAGTCGAGAGATGCATTTGGTGCCCAGCAGTACCGGAATAGTCAGTACCATCGCAATAGCAGCTTTGGAAAAGTATAATGCCACATCAGACGTAATACTGCTGCTAGCAGCATAAGTGATGACCTGGACCACTACTGCCGGCATAAACGCGCCAACGATGATACCAGCGACCCAAGACCAATAGCCGACTTGAAAAGCCCAAAACGGACCGAACGCCTGAAGGACCCAAATCGTGAAGCCACCATCCTCTGGAAACGCTGAGCAGAGTTCAGCAACCATGTACGCGTACGGAAGAGACATACAAAGTGCGTAGGCAACGAGTGCGATCATGGCCACAAGCGGTCCACCAGCTGATATAATGGTTTCAGTGCCGATGGGTCCACCACAGCCGTAAAAATAGGTGATCGCGACAACCCCAAGCGTGCCGAGAACGCGAGTATTTCTTGCATGATTCCCATATTTTGGTTGATATTGTGGCGACGGCGTTCCCCCAATCATATCGATGATCTCGAAGCTCGCTTCAATGTTTGTGCTGTCTCTACAGGCAAATCAAATAACCAGATATGAGCACATTAGAACGTGAAGCAAGCAGATGGAACAATCAAATGAGATTTTACGTACAACGAATCCACAGTGAATTCTTGAAAATCTCGTCTGTGTTTCTCCATTTCCATTATAGACAGCTAAATTTTGGATTGAAGAGATATCGAGTGCGACGAGCAAAACTAGAAATGAGCAAGAGGAGAAAGTGCGGTCTCACTATCGATAAGCAGATATGGCCAAACGAATCTGCATAATTGACAAAATTAAAAAGGCATCAACGGTTTCTACATGGGGATTCAGTGCTGTAAGAATGGCGAGTGGGTGCTGGGTTCATTTTTCCATATTGTTGTTGTTCTATTTGATGGAGTTGTGACGCACCACCACCATATACACGCTTACTGTACTTTCCACTGACGATCACTCCACCTGCCCAACATTGCACCAAATGGTAATTCATACTCTCTTTCACAAAACATTCAGCAACTCATTGATTACATGGGCTTGTAGGTCCGTCGCGGCCATTGAATGATGACGAAAGAGACCAGTTCGGTAGCATTCGCTAAGAAACTCGAAGCGGCAAACTGGCCAGTCGAGTACGTTTGGTGCTCTGGGTGAGATCGATAGTGTGTAGAAAATGGGCCAACGTGGCCAAAGCGCAAATACGTAACTGACCATAATATCTAAAATCATTAGAAATATATATGAATTTTACTAAAATATAGCCAATTTAGAGGTAATATACTGATTTAAGATAGTTTATCAACTCAACGATATGCTTTGTCTTTTTTGTTTCTCGGTTTTCGTGACTTCAAAGACGTATGGATACATTTCTGAAGCAGGTCGCTTTTTTTACGAGGGCTGTGATGTTTGAAGATTTGCTGTTGTCGCTCGCTGCACTCACATGATTTGGCTTGCAGCTTATACTCACAGTAGCTTTGCCGTGTTTTTTACGCTCAAGGTTCGTGGTTACCCGTGTGATGCGTTTCATCTTGAGAACTTGATGAGTCAATATCAGATGGTAGGTGATGCCCACATGGAATGAATCGACGCGAATAAGCATAAAAAGAAACGTTCATCTTATCTACTGCACTCCCTGTGTAACGGCATTTGTGTCGTTTAATCTTTATTCCCCACTTGTACAACGCGTTGTAGAAATGATGTGGGGAATAAAGATTAAAACTAAGATTGCCTTGAGAGTAGACTTTAGGATTCATTGGATGAAGAGACTCCTTGGTGGCTCTTGCTGTGTGCGCAATCATCTTGAAGGATCATGTTGACGATCAATCGCGTTTCCAGAAAAATGAAATTATACACCTTGGGTGGGAAAAAAGGTTGATATATGGAGTTAGAAAAATCAAGTATACACCACAAGGTACTTCTCAGGAGTTTGAGAGTTTCTCATTTTGGTGGCGTCTCTTGAATGAATCGTTTCGGGCTTCTCAATAGCGAAGCGTATTGAATTGAAGTATTTACCATTTCACGTCCATCTATTGAGTGTCGCTTCAACATTCACCAAAACAGAAGGAACTGCAGCTTTGAGAAACAGCATAATCAAAAAATCAAACCAATTACGAGGCCTCCTTATTTTTGAACATTGTGATAAAATGGCATCAACGAGCGACGGTATTGAAGAGAACATCACTAAAAAGCGGAGAGCCCGCCCGAATTATGCGGAGCGAAAAGTTCGACAAAAACAAAGCGTCTACACCACTGTGAAGACTGGGTGGCGAAAGTTTTGTAAAGACAAAAGAATAGCAAAAAAGATTGACGCGGCTGTGCGACTTTGTTGAAGAATAGCATGTGAGGCATCTATGCTGGCATCCGTCCATCTTCTGCGATTATTGGAAGCTGGCGAAGAACTTCCTGCATTGGATAATAACCTTTTCAATCGATGCACATCTGCAATAGCCAACTTGGCTGGCAACAGAGAGGTCGCCAATCCTGAATTGGAAACCAGTCAGAATATCTACATGATCCAGCACCCTTCAGTTTATGAACCGACAGAGAAGAAATCCTATATGACTCAGATGTTGGTTATGATCGCTCAGCACGCAAGACAGAATTTTCAAGTCAGCAACCGATTGACGTTCTACTCCCGATTGTATAAGTGGATGCGCCTGCAGATACGTCTTCACAACAGTGACTATTTTGAAAAGCACTAAGGCAAAATAATCAAGAGTGCTGTTTCACTGCTGGTCCGTGCAAGCATCCAAACTCAGCATAGCTTATCCAATCTGATCCCCGCGTACTCCAGGTTCAAGAAGTATCTCATCTCTACTGAGGAAATTGTTTGGATGCAGGAATTATCGGATAGAGTGAGAAACGAGATCGGACTGCTGTTACTCGACTTGAAGAAATCACCGGAACGTCACATATTCTTTCTCCGTACAATGTCGAAAGACATACAAGCTCACATGGATGATGGAATGAAGGGTTGCCGAGTCTGGTCTCTGCTTCCACAGAAACACTTCAAATCCATTTTCATCAAGATCAACACCACCGTCCTGAAGAAACTTGCTAAGGCTTTGGGTGACCCTGTTGAGCTTTACGCCGACAAAGCTGAGTTATGGCGCACGTACTTCAATATAGGTTTTGTGACCAAAGACCAGCGAAAGGAGTTTGAGCACTTCATCTCGACCGACGGTATGTCAGTTGGTATGGCAACCTCCCGTCCAAAGCTTCCCACAAGAGAGCAAAAAAAGAGATATTATCTCTTGAAGACTGGATCATCAGTTTAGATCCAGGGAGAAAGAAGATCTTCACTGCTGTTGTCTACAAAGATGAAAGCATGGCTACGCTGCAAAAACCGAAAGGAGAGAACGTCAAACACGAAGTCATCCACTGGTCGAAGGGTCGTTTCTACAGAGAGTGCGGCTACCACAGACGAACAAAGTTGACGAAAAAGTGGGTTGATGTCGAGCCTGACATCAAAACCTTCAATGAAAACGTTCCTTCGGCAAAAATTCCAGACCTTGCCTCCTATTTGAAACGGGTGAGATTTTATCTCCTGTATTTGGATCGTCTTCTTAATGTGTATTCATCAAGAAGGATGAAGCGGCTACGATGGTCGAACTACATCCGTCGACAACAGACGTATAAGAAGGTAGTCAAGAACCTTACAGGTGGCGATGAACGAACCGTTATCGCGTATGGAGATCCAAGTTTCACAAGCTCAGCTAAAGGCAACATTGCTGTTCCCACAACGACCCTAGGGAAGGAAATTGGTTCCAGGTGTCGTGTTGTACTTGTCACAAGAAGATGAAGGAGTTTGTCCTTGACGGAAAAGTTGTCAGTGATGGTCTTTATGGTGTGCGACACTGCAAAAATAGTGAATGCCATCGCACATTGTGGGACCGTGACATCAACGCCGCAATCAACATTTTGAGACTATTCATCGACGAAGTGAAGAAAGAGAGGAGACTTAACGCCTTCACGAGGGGTAAAGGATGAATTGGTACTCGAAGTCAAAACTGAGGTGGTAAAAGTCCTCATTGCTATGATTCCGGAAACGGATGAGTGTAGCCTTTATTCCCCACGTGTTCTGTACCACGCGTGGTACAGAACACGTGGGGAATAAAGGCTAAGCAACGGAACGATCAGAGCGACTCAATTGATGATACTTTAGGTTCGGAGTGCGTTCTAAATGTCGAGTAATCGTGAACTTCCACGCGAAATTGACATGTCCATGATCGATGTCATGTAACAGCCATCCAATATTTGTAATGGAGCGAAGTGACTGTGATATGATTTACTGCTTTCTGTTGATTCTACACCATTACCAAAAATAACGTTACCGTGTCTAGTCATGGATCCATTGCTGTTGGAAGTTATCACTTGCGCAACATTAAACGCGAAAATAGCAGCCACCGTGCTCTATACTAGCTTCTTCATGTGAGAACGACGTACTTAGCTTGCGACTACTGACATGGCAAATGCAGATCGCACGCAAATGTTTGCTGCTGTGTCTTTCGGCAGGGATGAGAAAGTGTACTATGGTTTGTGCTCACGTAGTCTCATTGCCACACCTAGGATTAAAACCTATTGTGTCATCAACAAAGTTTACAACATTTAGTTCACTTTCAATTTTGTGTTTACATACTTCCATCACATGTAGAAATGCCTAGCACTCATCAGCTCTCTATCTCCCTTAATTGCTCTTGAAATAAAATTCGTACCAACCATAGACTAATCCAGGCAAGATAAATGCCGCAGTCATGGTTGCTTGAAAGGGATCCTTAAAGACCTCGTACAAAAGAAACCCGAGGACTAAGAATGGGAAGATTGCCATGATGACTAAAGCAGGAACGCCGCCCTTCACTTTGGTGGGCCGTGCGATGTATGGGAGCTCGTACCGAAGACGAATGACCGTCATTAGGATCAATAGCTCCACAGCACAGGCAAACGCATTGCTTGTGGGGATGAGCTGGTTGAAGTCGATACCACAAAGCGAGATCATGAGCCCAGCCGAGATCACAATGGAGATGTGCGGGCTGCCGAATCGTCGGTTCTTCTTGCCAAAGAGCTCTGGGAGGAGGTTCTTTTGTGCCATACCGGAAATCTCAAACGATTTGCAAAAGAGGCTTGACATGAAGAGTCCTATGATAGAGCATGCAGCCGAAAACACAACCGCGATTTCGCAAAGCGAGCCACCGATTTCTTTGGCGACGAACGTATAGGAACCCTGAACATACTGGGACCAGTATGTATCACCGGAGATGACTGCAGCTGGTACCGGTACGATAATTGTGATAAGTGAAAGCGCGACGGTGATAAAAATGGCCCTTGAATAGACGCGTGCAGGGTTTTGCACCTCTCCACCAAACACTGACGCGATGTTGATGCCATCATAGTTCCAGAAGAGCCCATTGATGAGTGTCGCCCAGTCAATATAAATGGGCCCTTCAGTAATCACATCTTCACGCCCAAAAACCGTAATATTGGCATGCCGAATTACCGGTAGATCATCGTAGTCATGCTCAGTGGCGTAAGCAAAGCCAATAAAGATCAAATACGGCACGAGTGTGAGCACCAAGAGTGAAATGCATATTCGCGCGATACACTTCGTACCAAGCAACACTGGAACCGTGAGCACCGCTGCGATCGCGGCTTTCAACAAATACATGGTAAACGACGACGTGACCTCTTCACCAATGTGGGAAGCAATGAGGTTGATCAGTAGTGCTGGAATCAACGCACCGATGATGATGCCTGATACCCAGGACCAATACCCAGTCTGGAACGCCCAGAATGGACCAAAAGCATGGTAGACCCAGATTGTGAAGCCGCCATCTTCAGGGAAGGCGGAGCACAACTCGGCGACGATCCACGCATACGGAAGGGTCATGAAGATTGGATAAACCACTAGTGCAATCATGGCGATAAGCGGTCCACCGGATGATACGATTGTCTCTGTACCGATAGGGCCGCCACAACCGTAGAAGTACGTGATCGCCACGACACCGAGTGTGCTGAGTACTCGCGTGTTTTGCTGACGACGTGAAGCTTTACGTTGCTGGTGACTGACAATGGGTGGAGGAGAATCAACGACCATGTCGATCATCTCGAAACTTGTTTCGAGGTTCGTGCTCTCACTACATATATATGCAAAACAAGGTTAGTGAGTAATGATAGATTGGCTTGGAGCTACCAAACAGTTTAAAACTTACAGCGAGTCCGAGAAAAAATATTCGTGATTTTCATTTCCCTTAACTGACTCGCTCATGATATATAGGTTGTGTGTGGCAAGGAAATAGATCACGTGGATCTGAAGCAATCGAAGGAAAAACGAAAATGAATTGACCGTTTCCGAGTATGTTAGGTTGCATTGATAGATTGATCTTAGTCCTTGATGGGATGAAGAAGGTAGGTAGGTAGCAAAGGGTTAAGGCTGACAAGGCTCATGTACTGCCTCGTCTCTCTCGTTCTTTGTTCGTTCAATTTGATCTATGTACATGCTTTCAGTTCCGTGTAGTTCTTTCAACCCAATCTAACCGAAGTCAATTTACTTCCGACACATCGCCACGAGGCACGTTCTTTTCTGTACTTTAGCAGCCGTGTACATAGGGCAATCACTACGCTTGCTGAACACGTTGGGCACGTGTATTGTTACTGGGTTGTTCGCTCTTTTGTAACAAAAATAGGATCCACCATTCGCCTACTGATAATGTTGATTTAAACCAAACGGATGAAGATGTGCGTGACGTGTGCCATATGGCTAGACAAGGTTCAGTTTGGGATTTGATGAGTACATTGGCAAATTGAATCACTGCTTTGCCAGATACTTGGCCAAATTGTAGCGATCAGATAGACGATTAGCAGAAACATGTTTTGTGAAATTTTAGCAATTAACGCACTTTGACACGCATTCCGCCCGATAAAAACGGTCCATCGTTGTGGTCAGTACCGGGCGATTTTGACCTTTCTCCCTCTGTAGCAATGGTATGCCTGACTTATGCATCCTCTAGGTACGAAAATCAATGTGCTGGAGCAACACTTCACCTCATCTCATTCACGCTCTTTAGCAACTGTTCTGATTGTTCAATGAATACATATATACAGTCGGAACCATTTCGAATATGTTTGCAACTGCTTTGCACCAATCTTATTCGTTTGATGTTGTGATCGACTGTACGGTACGATCGAAGTTATTGTCACCTAAAATACCCAAGAGAGGTAGTCGCATGTGCAGCATGATAATCATTTCTTGTTCTATCATTATTCGTTTGTCTTGTTCCTCAATCCGTCCAGATAGCACAGCAAACCGGAAAGAGAAAAAGACACGTCCAAGCGTGAGGTAGTCGACTTACTATCCTACTTGCGTGGAGCTAGACAAAATTTTTGTATTCTGCATACTCGCTACTCCTTTTTTTACTTGAAGAACCTCACTCGTATCTTGCTTGATTCAATAAAATTGCTCGACAATCAAGAATTGACAAGAGTATTTGAGTAAAGCAATAATAAGCTTCCTTATTTTATACTCTATTCCTTTTCTAACTTTACGCGAGACTTCGCTTGTTTGAAGCGTGTGCATTCTAAAGCTTCGTGATAGTTGGTCATGCAGTTCCGTTCTGAACCTGCGCCAGACGAACACTGCAATCCAACGCAAGTGAACAATACTGAACCCATAGACCATAGAAAGTCACAGTCAAGTGCGATCACAATCCCACTGTTCTGTTATTTTTCGATGGGCAACACAAGCATCTGCTAATCACAAAAGACAAATGTTCAAGTGGCATGTTTCCTGTTATTGCTAAGACACATCCTTGTGAGCCAAATGCCCTTGCGTAAGCAGCAATCGCTAGGTGAGAGCTCCCAACTATCAGTCGTACCTACTCAAAACACTTATGACTGCCTTCAAGAGGCTATAGGGCGGAAAATGGAATTTTGCTAATCTAGAATGTCAGTTCCATACCAATGTGCAGATCTGTGATACTGCTCTCTTTTGGTATCTTTTTCCTTTTCATCACTAGTGACGGTCATCAACTAGGGCTCAATTTGCATTTACATCGTGTTAAAATCCACTCAATGTTTCCTAACTGAACTTCTGGTGTAGTTACACAGTGTAGATTCTGAAAGAAAGCATCTCTGTCGTTGCCGCTGCTATACAGCTGCGTCAAGTATACGATTACGGACCTTCTACTTGTTTTTTCGTTCGTTGTGATGTGTGTACTTATTCAACAGTCTTTCGATTGGAAATGGGTAACAAGAGCACGAAACTCTTCAAATCAAAAGGTCTTGGTCACGCTATTGAGCATCTTTTATCAGAATAGAGAACATGTTTACCACTCTCGATGGTTTCCGAGCGACAGTAAACTCTATCCTGAATCCGACCATTGATAGCAAGTGATCAAAAACGCCATCTCAATCGTCTAACAATCGAATTTCTTCTTCTCGTATCCAACTCTGGAGCACGAACGTGTCCACAACGTATGCTTTAGCTGTACACCCACCTCGTATATGCTCCTTTCGATCCCGTTCTAAGCCAAAGCGTCGACCACATTGCTCGCATCGAAAAGCTTCTTGTTTCTGCATCATGGTTATACCGCCATCTTCCTCTTTCACACGCATTTGGATGAAATCTTTCTTGGCGCCATCTAATGCCTTTTTCAGTAATAATTTCTTGACAAATTTCCGTTCGAGCTGCTGTTTCTTCCCCAGCAACCAAAACATTATCCCGTGGCTGTGTAACATCAATCGATCGAGTCCTTCGGATAAAAACGAGGTTGCTGCCGAAGAAGAACCCGCGCTTGCGTGCTGCTGTATCCACCACCTTTCAAGCTCTTTGTAGGTAATTGCATCACTCTCGTCTTCATCTAGCTCCGCAAACAGGTTCCGAACCTGGATGGTCGACAAGTTTTGAGGCTTGTGAGAGTTTTTATTTCCTTTCTTGTCACTGTCATTTTTCTGAAGGTAGGATAACAACAGCTGGAACTCTTCTAGATCCAAAGTTCCCGAGCCGTCGAGATCGAATATGCGAAAGAACTGACGTAGACGAACGAGGCTGTCATTCTCTTCTTCAGTACTTCCAATTGGTTCGTTTGAGATAGCTGCTTGATGCTGGCTGGCGTTAGTGGTTACGCTTTTCCGCCATGCAGTCAACTCCTGTTTCAAAATCTTTCCACCAATCGTTGTTTTGAAAAGTGTTTGGTACTTCAATTGGATTTGATGCTCGATAGCATGCAGAGCAATCTGATCGTTTTGCATTACATGAAGATTAGCCTCACGTTTCCTGCGAAACCAGGTAACACACCAAATCTGGTGCACAAAGAGGCATACGCGGGTTTTAGCTGTCCATCGCTGGAGGTGAATGGCTCGACGCGCGGCCGCTTGTTGTCGTTGTTTCCTTGCCATATACAACTTTGTCAAGATACGAGCGATTAAAAGCTTTGCACCGGCGCATACTGTCGCCTGGTGGATCAACCTTTCGATCGTTATGGCTAAAGTTGGCCGAAAGACTTCACGACGCCATTGCACGCGCTTTTGTAGGTAACGCTGAATACAACGAGCAGCTTTCTTGCGTCGACGATGTCCTTGAACGAGGGAAGGGATCACAACCCGTCGAAAGAAACGAATAGCGACTGCTAATCGCCTTACTTGTGCTAAAATCTCTACTCGAAATCGATGCTTCTTGTATGTTTGTGCGATCTGAGTGGCGTGTGAATGAGCTTGGGCCGAGAATGGATACTTCTTCGGATTTGGATTTGCGTCTGAAAATTGCTCGTGTAATTGAAGGGCGCTCAATGGATGTGCTAGTTGCTCGTCGCGATGACAGAATGTCGTGGCACTCAATGGTCGCGCTAAGTGGGAGCGAATCTCATTTTGCCAGATGTTGCCTTGTATTTTGTCTTCCAAATGAGATTGGAGTTTGGTGATCATCTGTTGATAACAAGGGGAAGAAAGTCGTTAGTCAGCTACTGATCATTGCTGGTATATGTTCGCATAGCTTTTAATCATACCTCTGTCGATAGTAGTGGCTCGATCAAGACCCTTCTATCTATGCATGGTTGCAGTTTCCTCTTTAGCAATGCCTTATGGCGTTGACTACGTGCATACGGTGGTTGTAATGAAGAAATCCCAATCTGAAGGGACAACTTTGGAGATGTAATTGTGCACAATGGCAGATCTTGGTGTGGATTTTGCTCCCAATGCGACTGCAAATTGGTCGCCAAGACCTCTGACGAAAGCGCTACCACTGGTTCATTGATCACTTGCATGGAATCCAGATCACATCGTGACACTGCGCTCGACTCATCCGACTGTGAATGTTGCATCTCAAGATAAAGTGAGGAAGAAGAATAAAGTGCTTGAGCCTCAGCCATCCACTGCGCACGAACTGACGGTGGAAGTCCCAACGGCTGGAGCCTGTGCTGTCGTTTCTCATGGTGACTCTGCTTCTTGGGTGAGATACTGTTGTTATGCGGTAATTTCCTGGCAACCGGTGTTGAATAAATGCTGACGTAGGTTGGTTGCATGACCACATGGAGACTGAAATAGAGCTTCAGCAATAGGAGAAAACAAAGAAAGCCAAAGTTTATCGGAGCGAAAATAGACCTCATTTTTGGTCGCAGATGCATCTGATACATGGCTACGCTTTCTGATTCAGCCATGTACCATTTACATGGTACCATGTACCGCTGAAACGGTACATTCTACTCACGGTGCTCTCTGAATCTCCCTGCTACAATTGACACCGATACAGCACGCATTACTTGCTGCTTTGACGGCAGCACAGGGAAACAGTGATGATAGCGACAACCCGTACATTGCGTCCGATCCTCTTCGCTATCGTATTCTTCTTCGTGATCCTTCCTTTGCTAGTGTATAATTTTGTCACGTTGGACTATCGCATTGCCAAGTCCAATATCGTGCACGTAACATCAGCTTTCTTACGTGAACATAAGCCTGCAACGGAAGTAGATGGTACCTCTATCAACCGTTGTTTGAATGTACCCAGTGACGAGTTTCTTACACTAGGCGGCATTGAAGCAATTCAAAAAGACTGTCAGCCGAATGCCGAGATGTCTAGGAGAAACGACGAAGGAATGGTGCATTTCGTGCATGTCCCACTGGAAGCAGTACCAATACTGGAAGGGGAAGAAGCGCCAGCATCCAAAGATCAATTCACATACTTAAATTTTGCAGCTGTGCAATCGGTCCGCAAGTTTGTGAAACCCAGCGTCATGCTGTTGCATTACATCACGACGGAACCACGTGGCGTATGGTACACGCAATGCCAACGACATTTATCTTTGCACCGAGTTATCGCGCCATCGATCGCAACCGCAAAATCGCTCAACGTTTATCAACGACAGCAGCTGATGGAATTTCTCGTGATGTTGCGCGTATTGAGAAACTACGGTGGCATGGCGTTCTCCGATTTCAACACAATCGTGGTTCGCTCAACGTTTCAAGAACTCAAGAACTTGGAAATCGTTGCAAGCCAATCATTGGATAGCATTGGAAATATACAAGAGCGTGAACGCTTCAGCATGGGTGTACACACATTGCAGGCGTCGGTTAAGTATCATCCGTATATTGTGTATTTAGAGACGACTCTTCTGGAAATGATAGCAAACGATGATCCGATGCTGCGTGATCTACCACTTGATCAAGTCATTGGGGAGCTGACATTGCAAAAAGCGCAGCTGGAGAGGCAGCAACAAGCGAATAATTCGTTCGTCACTAATGCGTTAGTTTTGGATGGCGTTGTAGTGGGGTCATCTGATCTGTTTGAGCACGTTCACTTGAAGAATCTGAAGAACTTTGTGACTGGATCCTTGAGTGACGCTCAAACCGGCAAGAATTTACGACGTGCTACTGCGTTTCATCTCCATCAATACGATTTTGAGCAAAAAACGACAGACAATGGCGGAATTCGCGAACTGAACGAGCTGAATGATCAATTGACAACCGCTGAAGCGTGGCAGAATCAGCAGACGCTCTTTGGTGCGATTGTCCGATTCGTCGTGAATGGGAACACCACAGCTGAACTTGATCCATACTTAAACGGATAAAGCATTATTTTTTTATTGTTGTAATATGAATAGAAAGAAGTCTTCCCCCCTTGAAGGAGCTGCACAACGTCGCGAGAACAGTAAGGGAATCTTATGTCGATTGAACCATGAAAAGATCGGGCCAGTGTTGCTGCAGCACTAGCATTGGAGATGGGTACATATGTATAAACGTGAATGACTTTCATTTGTTTGGTTTATGAAATATTTGAAATAAAGGCTTGTTCATTTATGTAATAATTTAATACCTTTCAGCATTTTGATTGGCTAATAATGGCACACTTCCCCTTGAGCAGTTCCTCAGCAAATCTTTTGATACAGAGAAGAGGTTGTCAATCCAACAGCAAACTCAATGAGTAGCGCATCGTCAACGATGAAGTACCGCTTTCTGGGCAACTCAGGACTGCTGGTATCCACGCTTTCACTGGGCAGTTGGGTCAATTTCAACAAAGGTTTTGGTGCTGACAGCGCCTACGCCATCATGACTCATGCATTTAAACGAGGCATCAATTTCTTCGACAACGCCGAGTCCTATGCTGACGGTCAATCGGAGCTCGTGATGGGGCAAGCAGTACAGCGAGGCATTACTGAGGCCATCTGGACGCGCGCGGATCTAGTGCTGACGACCAAAATCTTCCATGGCACGAAACAGGGCCCCAACGACCGCGGGTTGAGCCGGAAACATATCATTGAAGGCACGAAAGCGAGTTTGAAGCGCATGCAAGTAGACTATGTGGATGTGATTTTCTGTCACCGGCCGGACCCTCGTACTCCGATTGAAGAAACGGTTCGAGCGATGAATTTTGTTATTAAGCAGGGTTGGGCACTCTACTGGGGCACAAGTGAATGGCTCTCACATGATATTATTGAAGCTTGCGATATCGCTGATCGCCTTGGGTTGATTCGTCCTGTCACAGAACAGCCAGAGTACAATATCCTGGAACGATCGAAGGTCGAATTCGACTATGTCAACTTGTACAAGAAGTACAAATTGGGACTGACGACCTGGTCACCCTTGGCGTTTGGTGTGCTGACGGGCAAATATAATGACGGTATCCCGGAAGGTTCGCGGCTCGCACAACCAGCGCATGCAGCATTTGTACCGGATCTAGCAGAGCGAGTGGAGAAAGTGCGTCAGTTAAAGGCCATCGCTGATGAGTTGGAGTGCACATTGGCTCAACTAGCGATCGCATGGTGTGCTGCTAATGCGAATGTTTCGACGGTGATTCTCGGAGCATCAAGCATCGACCAATTGGATGAAAACCTCAAGGCTTTACTGATTATGAGCAAGATCACGCCGGAGATTAAGACCAAGATTGATAATATCGCCCAATTCGTTCCCAAGGTTCCCGTTACAGAGCCTCGACTGATTTCCATGCGAGAAAAGTTCTTGTGAGTTGCTGCATAGGTACTTGCTTTCTGGAACTTGTGGTAAATGTTTCTACTTGCACTCTCTCCGACAACCATATTAAGAGAACGATAATGCGAATGCTGATTTTTGATTCATACAGGGAGAAGCTCTCGAGTGTGTTGGTATGATGTGTTCGTCGGCCCACTTTTACTAGATTTGTATTGCTTTACGTACTTGGCTAAACCGTGCTACATTGGGTTGTTCTCTGATCACTTTTTTGTCCGCACCACTGCATTTGTCGACACTTGTTACGTGCGTATGCGCGGCTAGCAATGTAATCACTGTCTAATCGTATGTTGACAAGGATATCACAAGGACAACATTTGCTCGAACTTCCACCAAAAAAGATGTGTGGACCGCCATTATTTGTTTGATGTGGATCATGACCCTTTCTTGCTTGCTTTCTTTCAAACATCATTGAACCTGTGTGACTGCAGTTCGCTTGTGGATGACAAGTACGAAGGCAATTGTACGCTTACATATCGTAATCCGCGAAATATGCTAAAGTTTATGCTTTAACCCATTTCATGCCGTGGGGTTGAATGGAAATATACCAAAAGTCTTTCAGTTGTCACTGTTTCCTTGGTGATAGATGCATCGCTTCTATGATGCAGCTATGCAGTGTACCCCGTTGAGCAACATATTCAGGGTGTAGATCAACATTCTGGATGTCGACGCCATCCTTACAAGATATGTCTTTACATAAATAGTGTCACTATAAACACTATTTGATACTTTAGTTATGTTTGACAACAAGCAACATTTATTTATGGATATTGGCTACCCAAAACATAAACATAAAAAGACCCAAAATAAACAATCAATGAAAAATGTAGCCATCCGATTGGTAGCTTACAATTCGAATTCCTCTTCGTGGATATCGAACGCGCTAGTATCGATAAAAGCGATGGCGGATTCCGTTGCGGAGACGAGCGCTTGTGGACCAGACAAGAAGACACTGATGGATGTGGTGGCTGCATTGGGAATGTTGTCCTGTATGGAACGAAGGTGATGCTGCTCGTAGACCTGTTTCAGGATGGCGGCAATATCTGGACGGCGCCCGACCGTAACTTTATATTCACTCACCAAGTCGCGGAATGTGTGAAAATCAGTGGTCAGTTGTACGGTACTAGAGAACACGGATGATCGCGCGCTCATAACCGCGTGGTTCGCACGAAGATGGAAATCGACTTTCTCATTCACATCACGCGAAGTAGCGCCAGCCACTTTCTTTCTCTCGTTGGTCAGCGTATTCTCAGCCCAAATAAATAGGTACACAACCAATCCGCCCGCGAAGAGCGTGAAGATCTCAGCGAATTGCTGTAGTGACCATAAATGATATCGTCCATTTCGCTCGATCTTACCACCACCGTACTCGAGTATGGCAACCACAACAAAGCACAATGAGCACATCGTCACTCCAGCCAAGACGTGGAACCCGCTTTTCAAACGTAATGGCTCCAAGAATGCGTGCGGTGTGCGTTTTGTCTTATCAATGGCGTAGGGTGTTAAGAACACGTGGTTTTCGCGGTTGTGGTCGATTGGATGGTCGAGGATGGCGTTGTCAGGCTCTTGAGTGAGGGTGAAGTGGAAATGGAAGAACTGCTCATGAGGATCAAACTCGTGAATCTTAGCTAGGAGGGGGTGCAACTCCTCCAAGAGCGCTAACTCGCGGAATGCGAAGATCAAAAATACTTGTTGCCGCGGTTCTGCAGAACTGTGCGAGAGCTTGGCGACCATATCGTCCAAGACAGCCAGTAGCGGGGTGATACCGATGCCACCACCGATCAAGCACACTGTCGAGTACTCTTGATATAATTCCAACGAAACACCGTAGAAGCCATCCATGTATACGATGGGAAGCACATCCGTTTGCTTACAGGCGAGCAATTTTTGAGTCCAATCACCGAGCACCTTTACGTACACAATCAACGTGTTCTCGCTGGTGTGTGGCGAGGACGCGATCGTAAAAGGATGCCATTGCAGTTTTGACACGGCTGGCACGTTCAAGTACACAAACTGACCGACTTTATAATCCTGACCACTATGTGAAGAAGACGATCGAACGATCACGAGTTTGAGGATGTTATTGCCTGCCAGCGGAGTGATTTCCTTGATATGCGTGGGAGCGAACGCATTCGAACTCGAAATGGCGCGGTGGAATACGTAGAATGTAAACGTCGGAAAAATCCACCAGACAATGGGGCCAAAGTGCATGACAGCAAAGATAACCGCAAGAATGAAGAGATGGTGCGTGTAGTAAAACAGATTGTATGTGTGTCGACGCATCCAAGGGATCGAAGTGACGCCTATGGTCAAGAAGCAAAGCAGTGCGAGCTCTCCAAAGACATTGAGCCATACACGTTCGCCTTTCTCGGAATCCATTGGGCAATCAAAACAGGGTAGTGCTTCGTCAGTCCAGATACCTTTGCGGATCCAAAGCCATGTGAAAGAACTGCCGTGACTTAGCCCCGTCAAGACAGTAATGACACCAAAATAGCGATGGTACTTAATGCTATTGGCATATGAAATATTGAGGAATTCCATCCACACACTATTGCGTGTTGCTGGCAAAAACAGGAACGCGAGGTTGTAGATGCAATTGAAGCCCAAGGTGACACTAACCACATCGAGATAGTCGTTGAATATCAGCGACTGATGCTTCTTGGCTGCAAACACCTTACCTTGAGTGATGCGCTGCGATATTCCGTAGTAAAAGACGAGAATGTTTCCTCCAATAAGGAATACCAAGAACAGCAGCTCGCCATATCCAAGCGGTGTGATTTGACCCATAATAATTGGTTTACGACGCAACACCCGCGCGATATGGAGGATATATCGTGACGTGATCCGACGAACATTCAACTTGCGCAGAAATTCCACCAAGACAAGGCTTACAAGCAAAGGAAGCACGAAGAACAGCAGCACGTATGTCGGGCGCACCATTTCCGAGTGACCGATTTGTGGGCCATGGCCACCTCCATGAGCCATGAGCGCCTGTTCCTTTGGTACCCCCCACCAGCCACTGATTACAACCTTCAGGTTTTGGCTGTAAATGGGCGTGAGCATGGCAATTTGACCAAAGGTGAAGACGCATATGGCGGCAAGTACTACGAATTGCGCGATGTTGGCTAGAAACGCATAGTGTGTTCCATTCGCTACTGGAATATGGGATTGCTGGTTGGTTTGTTTGACTTGAATAGTAGAAGGTCGAGGTGTTTCCACGCTAATATAGCCTGCTGTAGTGGAATTAGAACGGAGAGGCAATGCAGCGGTCATTGCTTTGCTTTCTTTGTCGCTTGGTTTCAGTTTTTCTGGACGGAGAAATTTGAAGAATGAGTGAACCAAGACAAGCAGATATTTGCAACACAGCCACCGATATTCTGCTAACAATCGTTTGATATGTCCTCCTTGTTGGAAGCAACGGAGGGCTAAAAAGCACCGTATAATGCGTAAATGGCATAGGAGAAAGATGTGTGGTCATTTATGTAGGCCAACTCGCATGGGAACGTTGCGGCTGGTTTAGATCAACGAAATGGATGCGTCCAAGTGATCCTGATGATACCGTCACCAACCTCATCTTAAAAATTATTGGATCCATTTATTATTACAGTATTTACAAGATGTTTTAATATAAATATTTGAAATAATTTGAGAATTTTATTGGATAATACAGGTTAATGGGAATGTGAGCTGGTAATCAGGTTGTAAATCGACAGTGGGATTTCCTTGTACGTAGACGAAAGCCTGACTGATCATGGGCAAATTCAGCATCAGATTTTCGGAGCAGGCGGTGTGTTGCATCGTGTGAGTGTGGTATGATGCGAAGATGGATGGAAAGAACTTGCTGATCTTCTTCAGTTTTTCCTGTTTGATGGGGAGTACAAACAAGCCTTCCGCTGAGTACACTCAGTTTATATTCCCGCGTAGACGATTCGATCAATCATACCAATTAGAAAGTTGTTGGCTCCTCTCACAACCAATCCAGACAACGTGCACGTACTGTCTCAGAGTTTTGCTAACATAAGAGAGGAGAAAAACTGCAGATCCAATCGCAGTGTTACAAACTTCGCGAGAATTACATGAATCACTTGAAGAAGAACTATCTCTACATGGAAAACAGTTTTTAGATGTCGTACATATCAGCTTTTTATTTCCTGCTTCAGAATGGAGTTGTGCAACAGATGTTCAGCATGGTGGATACGATTGTCATACCATCTGTGTCGGTGCGACCGCGTGCCTTCTGGGTAAATAGTCAATAAATGTATTTCCAAGTATCAATTCCAACAATGAAGGTTGGTTTCACACTGATTGAATGTGGTGCACTATTGGTGCTAGTACTGCGACCGTTGTCATGCAGAGACAAGGAGAAAAAATGTGCAAGGTCAGGTGATACCTTACGTTGGCATGAAACCTATGATGAACAGGATGAGGTTTCCAACGCTTTTCCTAACAATAATGCTTGAACAACTTGTTGCTATTGGACTAAAAGACGTCACGCTGGAGCAGTTATATGTTGCGAGCGCAATAGTGGTCCGCAATGACGAAGCAGATCTCAAGATTTCGATTGGTCCTTAGTGAGGAAAAAGAGTGTTGCCATCTTCCAATTCATGGCAAGCCTTATAAATGCAAGAAAATTCAAATGCAAATATGATCGATTCGTCACACCGAGCATAATATTCGTGGATTTGAACTGGATAAGGTAATGGAATGCAATCCAGCTCGCCAAACTATTAAAGTAATATTACACACAGTATTTTTTCTGTAAGATGGCGTTTACTGTCAGCGTTCATCGTCGCATATTGAAAGCTACATGAATCGCTATTTTCTAATTAGAATTTGAAGATAACAAGACTTACGTCTTCCCATGCGTTAGGATCTAAGTCCCAGCTGGGCTTGTTCACCGTGGTCGTCGACTATCACTGCACTTTTGATACGCAACTGATCTAGCAAAACCTCCTTATAATCATCGTTGATGATTTCTTCAAGCGTCATTTTCATAAAGAACGGTGGGAATTTCGTCCTGTCAATGATCGCTTCCATGAAGATATGCGGTGTCACTCGATCCTCGATAGCTCGTGCGCTTCTTTTCCCCAATATAGCGATGATAATGCTCATCACCAACAACAGAGCACATCCGACCAACGTAAAACAGATATTAGTCGTCGGGATCGACGCTTGGACGTTCATTTGCTGGATGTTCCCCACGAAGGCAAGCGGTTCCACCGACGCTGGTGCCGTTGTGGTCGTATTTTCAGTATTGAGCGCCTGTTGTACTACCCCATTCTGGAAGAGAAAGTAAAACGCTGAGATATACGATGCCTGCACGCTCTCCTCCATATACAAATGATTTTTCTCGATGTAATTGATAAAGCTTTCTCTGACTGCGTAGCATTCCGTTTGTTTTCGAATTGCTGTTCCTTCATGTGTAACATTGGAAAAATGTCGAGGGAAAGCAATCACTTCTCCTGGATCACCCGGGAGAGTAATCAGTGACTTCCAATTGGTATACACAGTGGGGTCACCCGCATAAGAATAGAAGTTCAGTGTGCTCAGCATATCGAGTGGCAGACTGTCCTTGCCAACAACCAGGTGGTCACGTTTTCCATTAGTTGATTCGAGTTCAAAGCGCAATCCTTCACACCCGCCCTCCCTATTTTCACACGTTGCTCCATACGTAACAGCCAAATCTTCTGGTTGCCAGGAAAGACGTCCAGCTGTAAGAGAGTAAACAATTCGCGAATTTTGTAGTCGAACATAACTAGCACTCAAGTTAGAATTCGTGACTTTATCCCATTTGTCTCCTTCGATATGTTTCCCAACACCGACGACCATCATGGAATTATTCGATCGTTCTTGACACGACAAATCCAGCCAGAAGTCATCAAACGCATTACTACTGTTGAATGTCACCATCAGTTCCTCCTCGCCATCTTTATTCAAGCACATTGCGAGTGCTCGGACACGTGGCGCAACCGTAATCGATCGTCCTTCATTACCATACACTTCTGGCTTGGCAATCAAGCAGGCGTTTGTGCTACATGAATCGAAACCCACATCAGAGTACACTGCATCGACCTCTTCAACCGATTCGTCTGTGACAGCGGATCGGTTGTACTGGATTTTCGCGCGTGGAATTTCGATGGTCATGGCATCGAATACAATATTGTGGCTGAGCTGGAAGCGGTTGAATTTGACGTTTGCGCGACCATCATCGATATCCATGTCTTCAGCGCTACTAAACGCACTGACCGCGAGTTTTTGCGCCGCGCGCAGGAATTTGGAGGGGTCATCGGAGGAGATTGACGTTGGTAAGTGCAACAAATCAGCAATATGAAGTGCTCCAGTCGCGTTGCTACTAAACTGGTATCGACGCTTCATCTCCGCTAAATAGACATTCCCGCTAAACTGATGAGTGGATCTGTTCCACCATCCCAAAAGCTCATACGCCGAGAGCATGCCATACAGGAAAATGTTACTGGCAATGGACACGTTCATCGGAAGCTCTAAATCCAGTGGCAAGTCATCTTCTTCTGTATTCAGCGGGATTGTTAATGTATTGATTGGAGTGATGGCAGTGGAAAGAGCGTGTTGCTGCCACTCACGCGATGGGAAGCCGAACGAAGCGTCGGGAATTTTTATCGGCGTGATCGCCGTGTACGTTTTACTGCATTCATTGGGCGGTTGGATCGTCGGAATGAAGAGATTGCGCAAAATGGTATTCAGCACAGAATTTTCAGGATTAGTTTCCAGATATTTCTTGTCCCATGTCGTAATGAGCGAGCCGTCGCTATCCAGTGGCTGATCGTCTTGCACTGCTTGTGTGAGTGCCAGATCCTGTGCTGCAATCCTTACATCCACTAAGCCAGGGACGATTTGCACGTTTAACGCATTAAATCCGTTGCTAACCAAATAGGCGACAAACGTGGTTGTCGCAAGTACGATGTACTCAGCATACCAAGTTTGCCGCCCATACAGCGTGAAATTAACAAAGAAGCAAAGGAATGCCACAGCAACAACCATCCCGAGGAAGATGTCGACCAGTTTGGTTGCCAATGACACAATGTTACCAGAAACCGAGTTGTACCAATCGAGCAGCGTCTTTCGCTCGGAATCATTCTTATCGTCAGCCCGGAAACTTGAGACCATCACGCCATCTGTTGCAAAAAGTGTCATTAGAAACACAATCATTGCTACCAGCAATACCGAACTGGCAAGTAACCGGAATCGATAAAATATGACACCCAATGACGTAGCGTCTTCTATTGTGACGGTCGTCTTGGGAAATTGAGGTCGGAGAGAGCTTTCAACATCGTCTCCTTGTCCAGTCATCGATGTGTTGTCTTGTAGTAGGGGGAAGTCGGTGCTGTTCCCGCTTCGTCCGCGTACAAATGTCAATCGTGAATGTTTGGTTGGTACATCCGACATATTGCTGTAATTTATGCTGGATGGACTGATCAAAATTCCTTGAGATACATGCGCAAACTTCATACATTCACGAGGTGTACACAATGCTAACACAGAAGAGAAAGCTTGACCTGTGAATACAGCGAATTTGTGTGACAATCTTCCGCCAAATGAATTTAACGCGCAGGCGAAATCGAGAGCTACTCCGTCTTCAGCAATAATAAGGCTGGAATACCAAGTAAACTCTTAGATGTTGGAATGTTACCACCAGAATGATAAAAAACAGATCACCAACCAAATAATATACAGCTGAAATAAATGCTACAGTGACACGGAAGCATCCAAACAAAGCCAAAGCTGTTTGGTTTACTTTTCCAGGCTGTCCGCGTGGCTGGGAATTGTTTTGTATAGTGAGGAGCAGGAATCCAAATGAAGGAGATTAAACTTTCGTTTCCAATGGCATCCACGGGAAAGTGACGTGTACTGTCTTCAAACTGTCTTCATTTTGGTGCCTTTAATTGCTGCATTCACATCCCTACTCATCATTTCATGAATTGGAATAAATTTTTGTGATGTTAGGTGCAATAAATTGGGTTCAAGATGGGTGTATCAATGGATGGATGAGGAAGCAAAAACAGAGGTCCGTTCAGTTTATGCGACTCAGAAGAATGTGGTCATGTCAAAAAAAATAGCACGACAGTTTTGTGAATGAAGAGAACGCTATCATTACTATAAAATCTAAGTATTCCGTCGTTGTGTTGTAGGATCTGGACCAGTACTGATGGCACGATGTTGGAGAGTAATAAGACGTTCCATACAACAGTATGCGAGAAGGAATGGGCTGTAGTATCGGATGAGTCTCCCCAGCAACCTTAAAAGTCCGCATTCCAGTTACTACGGATGACATTGCGGCGCAATTATAGTGGACGGGATGATGGCATTGGTAGAGTGATAGTGATGATCACGGTGTTCATCACGCATATTGGTGTTCGACTGGCAACCTATCTACTGACAAGGATAAAGCACACCATGGCAGGAGAGCATAGTGCATTCGTATGATGCTTACTTCTGTGGTAATGACGTATCTATTCAACAATGACCAGCTTATATCTAGAGTACGATTTGTCGCTTGTGCAGATATCTAAAATTGATCAACACTTCGATACGAATGAGTTGTTGATCACGACATGGAACAAGCATGTTCTATGAAAGAGCAGCGACTAATCCTGTGCTGAGGACAGTCCTTTACACTATAAATGTGCCAGTTGAAAAGGTCTCACGACACAATCTAAGTATACAGCGCCCTCTAATCCATTCACTGCTCCTCTATCAGTATATGCTACATATTTGGCAGCACAAGGCGTTTTAATCTTTATTCCCCACTTGTACAACGCGTTGTACAAGTGGGGAATAAAGATTAAAAGTAAGATCGCCTTGAGAGTAGACATTAAGATTCATTGGATGGAGAGACTCCTTGGTGGCTGTTRCTGCGTGCGCAATCATCTTGAAGGATCATGTTGACGATCAACCGTGTTTCCTGAAAAATTATACATAAACGACATCGAGCTTCAACATCTTCGCTTGTGTGCTAAACATGYTATTTTAGCACTCATCACTCCAAATCAAACTATTCGAGCTACGCTGTCAACAAGAAAAGCAAAAAGAAAACAAAACAGCCATGGATCCATATCACATACTTGGTACGCGCATAACTTACTCGGCAAATGTGATGGAGCTATAAATGTTATTCTACTTATCGTTTCTTTTGTCCATTACATGGACCGATACCATCGAGCCATTATTCAACAACAGCACTATTTTAATTGATTCTTTTCTCGATGTGGTATAATTGGATATTGTTATGCTCGGGATACTTGACAAAAATCAAAAGCGTAAGCATCCTACAGGCGATTACCAGAATACGGGCTAACCGTATGGACACGTTTGAAAAGTCGGTTGACCCTCCCACTACCCACGAATACTTTTCTTACACTCTATTCTCTTCCTACATTCTTTCTTCCTCGTCATAACTCTGCGGGTCTTGGAAATCCATGTAGGAGACACATAGTGAGTGTAAGGATGTTCTTTGACGCATTCACATCTCGCTCCCCATGTGGTTCTTCACTCGCTGTTGTTACAGCGGAGAACCTGGCGGGAAAACTTGATGCTTGCGCTCCCATCAGTTTTTTTATCGGGAATGGCGTCTCCTCAAGCTGCTGGTAGCACTCGGAGCATCGCTCACTCGTGTAGTACTCATCGATCTGCAGCACAGTCGTACATTTTGCCAGCTCACATGTGAACCACTCCGCAGGTCCATGCATGTGACCCTTGACCAAGTTCTATTGACTCCAGTCACCAAGACCAATGTAAACCTGAGGACTTGGCGTGGGTTACCAACCGCTTTACCAGATGTGCCAACGTCTTTCGACTAAATCTAGACTGAAGGAAACACCATTTACGAAATGGATGCCTTGCACAAAAGCTCACCAAGAAATCGAGATGTCTCCACACATACTTGACGTTTGTCATATATTGCTCATACGACGCTGTATTGAACGAAGGAATATCCTAGATAATCCTTCCGTGCTCATGTCCTTTCTTCTTCAGTTTCTCGTATCAGAACGTACATTTGTTCATCCCGGTGAGATTTCTGTACTCTCGCATAGATATCTGTTGAACATTGTACTCCTGGTTACTTGCTCGCTTGTGTCGAACACCGTACTTGTGTCTCTTCATCCTTTTCTTCTTCCACTTCTTCCCCACTTCTTTCGTCGTTTCTGCTTCGACTCCTTCACTTGACTCTGCTTGGATATCCTTCCGTTACATTTCGCTTTCTTCTCTTCCACATCAACTTCTCGCACATGAATGGCAGTACAGAGCGATTGTGTACCAGGGTCGATCCCAACGACAGTATCGGAAACGTAATTGTCATGAGATACTATCATATTTTCATCTTTCTCTTCCACGAGACGCTGCTGGAGATGTTCATTCTTGAAAACGATGTTTCTAGCAGCATTGACATCTCTGTCAATGAGGATACTCCAAGACTTTCTGATACCAAACATCTTGTTGAGAAGTTGCTTCTGTTTCTTCATTGGATACAACCTCACTTTCACAGTACTATTCGGACTTGGTTTGTCTATCTTGCATCGTTTGATCAATGTGAACCGCAATTTGGATGCTATGCTCTTTACATATTTGTGCGAGGAGTTCGTACTCAAATCAATCTTGGACAGTAACCTTAATCCTCGAGATCTTCTTTTTACGTGCCATTTCTACCAATCTGGATAGTCCTAGCTTTCTGTCCTTGAGATCGGAACCAATGTCGATCTTCTCGGCCATGTACTGTCATTGCCTTCCATCCTTTCTTGAAAAGAAGCATGGTGTTCATTGTGGAGAATTGAAAACAAGTTTCTATCGATAGGGAGAAAAACACGTCAAAGTATATCCCACTGGTGGGAGAAATGGGGGAATAAAAGTTAAACTGTGATGATTGCGGTGGAATAACCGCTTTCTCCACCCTGAAATAAAATGGCTATCGAAACAGAGATGATCAGTGATTATACTACTCACCACATGGGATCATACATGTTTTATGAAAATTTTTTATTGATGCAATTCACAAAAATCTTAGCCGCTAACACTTTGCAGAGTATATCAATAAAAAGGGGAAACAGAGAGCTTTCGAATAGCGCGGATTTGTGAATCAACGGCCAACAAATGGGGAAGCTACCGAAGCTCAAACACGAGCTATCGGTAGCAGAGAAAATGATGATTGTGCGCTATCATCACTACTTCGTGAAGAAAAGAGTCGAAAGGCGCGCGAAAACGCAACGCAAAGTGTAACTGAGTGCATGGACGTCTCTCAAAGTACAGTTGTATGTATTATCACACAGTGGAATCGTCAGCGTGACCTCGGTTTCCCAGCCAAACCGTCAACTCGAAAAAACTCCCCAACTCTCCTATTTTGCATCTCTTGTGACTACTATACACAATATAGTATATGAGCGCAACAGGAAAGTTCTTCCGAGGTCTGGAATCGAGTGTGAAAAAAAAAAATGTCAAACGGAGATAAACTCAAGCATCCGGATTGGCGCATGGAAAAAAGTGTTAGCATGCGAGGAGAAATATCGTAACATCGATGAAGAAGAAGCTATGGTGCCGATAGATGACGATGATTTGAGAAGTTGTAGTGAGGATAGTGAACAACTCGAATAAAATATGGACAATGAAATATCCCAAAAGTATCGATTAAATAGCGATATCAGTTTTGGAGGGGTTTATGGCTACTTTATCCCTTTCGGTTTTTGAAGTTTGGACGGTTAACGCAGTGCACTGGAAGCTAATTTGTATCTACTTTCATGTGCCGGGATGCTTTTATAGCGGTCAAGGGTGACTGAGAGGTCTAGCTCACTTTAACCGGTGTGACGGTCCCATGTGGCGAGCACTGTAAATGCACAAACAATCACAGATGTATCCAGCAAACTACATGAGTACCTATTGTTCTTTGCATCAATCTCCATTGACCTTCTAAATGTCATCAGCGCCTACTACGCAAGGTACCATAACAGCGACCTCCTCCACTGCGTATGGTATGAAGTACCGTTTCCTAGGCAGCTCAGGGCTGCTCGTGTCAGAGCTTTCACTGGGGAGTCTGCTTACATATGGGAACACACGCGATTTTGACACAGTATATGCCGTCACCAAGTACGCATTTCAGCAGGGCGTCAACTTCTTTGACAATTCCGAAAATTACGCTCAGGGTCAATCCGAGGAAGTCATGGGGAGAGTATGGCAACGTGGAATCGCAGAGGGAATCTGGATGCGAGAGGATTTAGTGCTTAGCACGAAAATCTACCGAGGGAGTCGGAAACAGGGCCCAAACTGCCAAGGACTGAGTCGAAAGCATATCATTGAAGGCACAAAGGCGTCACTGAAGCGGCTACAAGTGGATTACGTCGACTTAATTTTCTGTCACTACTGGGAGCCATATACCCCCATGGAAGAAGTCGTCCGGGCAATGAATTATGTGATTGATCAGGGCTGGGCCAATTACTGGGGAACGAGCGATTGGTTACCTATATACATTATGGAAGCGTGTGCTATCGCTGATCGGCTGGGATTGCAACGCCCAGTGATGGACCAGCCGCAGTACAATATCTTGGAGCGCTCCAAGGTCGAGTTTGAGTACATACCATTATACAAGAAGTTTAACTTGGGGCTGATGACGTGGTCGCCGCTGGCGTTTGGCGTATTGACTGGCAAATATAGTGGTGGAACAATTCCAGAAGGCTCTCGATTTACTAATAGATTCTTCACGGATCTGGTGCCTGATTTTATGGTGCGGGCGGCAAAAACTGATCAGCTGCAAGCTGTAGCCGATGAAGTGGGCTGTACGCTTCCACAACTTGCGATTGCGTGGTGTCTCGCGAACGACCATGTCTCGACTGTGATCTTGGGCGCTTCGAGTGTGCATCAGCTCCAAGAAAATCTGCTGGCATGTACGTTTGCGAAAAAGATCACGCCAAAGATTAAGGCTAAGATTGATGCGGTCGTTCCATTTGCCCCTAGAGTGTCGGAGCCACGCGGTCTCTGGTCGCACCGTGCACAGTATCTATGAGTTTTTCAATATCAAAAGTCACTTATTACGAGCACCATCCATAGGAAGAGCGAACATGCTGTTTAGTGGTCTGCATCAGAGTATGCGAAGATAATCAAGATTGTGAATATACAAGACACCAACAGTGCATTTAAAGTGCGCCATGAATGATCAATAACTCTTAAGTTGTTGTTAAGCAACCATCTTATCAATGATGGGTTTAAGAATACTCCTCATGTAGACACTCATCTCATAAGAATCTACGAGGTAAAGCGTTAAAAGTTTAATTAGTTGGTTTACGATTACAAAAAAGTTCATTGACAGACCAAACTGTTAAATGTACTACCATAATACCGACTTCAAGCACATTTGCAAGTGACAATCATGAAGTGAGCGAAGCGCACATGGAGTTGAAAAAATCGGGATGAACCTAACGATCGCGTCTACTTTCGCTCTGACCTTCGGAGTGATCTTGCTCACAACTTTGCTCGTCTTGAGGCTTTCCTTTGGTTGGCGAAGATTCGAAGCGCAGAGTATAATAGTCGAAACATTTTCGTTGGCAGCACACCAAGTGAATGATCTAGTGACGCAGAAAATAGGACTTTGGCCCCACATCATCTCTTTTCACGATTTCTAGCACGTCTTTAGCGCATCAAACGCTTACTTGTAGATGTCCATGATGATTCTTCCAGCGCCATTTTCATCAAGTGCAATGTGGAGATTTCTGTCCGACACGCCACGCATTCGAATTACTCACGTCTCATTTGCTGCTATATTTTCAGAAGACTACTTCTCAGCATTATCTTGTCCTTCCTGCGATCTGTAATTGCAAGTGATGTTTCAACGAAAGTCAAACGTTCAGGTATGATCTTCACCCAACTTCAACAACTAAAATGGCGATTTATAGCCAATAATACTATACTTTATATAAAAAATAAGATATTAAATAAAAAATATTCAACCAATCATTGTCTTTATTTTAGCGTAATCAGATCAATTTCACCAGTCAACCCCTTGTGAAGTAGTCGAACTTCCCAACAATAAACTCCAAAACTACAAACAGCTCATTTCCGAATTCACTCGCTAATCAGAACACCAACAATGATAACGCCACCAGCTTAGCCTTTCGAGGTTCCCAGTTAATCGCCAAAAAAAGATGTTGCTTTTCCCCCCAGTGATCCACTATATGAATTACCGCTTTCTGGGCAATTCGGAACTGCTTGTTTCGACACTTGCGCTGGAAAGTGCCTTTATGATCGGGGACTTGTTTCAATATAGTATCATTGAAGGGATCTGGAATTAAAGAGGTTTAGTGGTAATTTCCAAGATCTTTGGTAACACGAAGCAGGTTGAGCTGGAAACATATCATTGAATTTACGAAAGCGTCACTCAAATATATAAATGAAGCGCATTAATGTGATTTTTTGCTATCCTATGAACGCTTACACACCCATGGAAAAATGTATACGCTATGAACTATGTGATTGAGGGAGATTTAGTGTTCTACTGAGACACGAGCGAACAAATGATGCATCATATCGTCGAACCGTGCGAGAGCACCGACCGCTTAGGATTTGTATGGCCGATCGTTGAACAGACGCGTTACAACATTTTGGTACGATCCAAGATAGAGTACAATTTCGCACCTTTGTACAAAACATGCAATTTTAGTCTCGCTACGTAGTCTCCAATTGAGTACGGTATTTTGACGGGAAAATACTTAGGAGACTAGTTAAAGCAGTTGAATCAAACATCAGTACATTGCGTGACTTGTGTCAAGTGCGGGCGACCTAATCGTCAAGACCGACAAGCTGAAGGCGATTGAAGAGGAAGTTACGTGCACACTGGCGCAGCTCGTTATTGCATGGTATACATCGAACATAAAGGTCTTGACTGTACTTCTACACGTCTCTAGCGTTAAGCAATTTAATGAAAACCTGAAAATGATGGTGTTCGTCAGCAAGATCACATTGGAAATCAAGGCCAAGATCGATTCCATTGTCCAATTTTCGTCAAAGAAGACTGACTACAATTTTGCGCATAGCATTCGTGGCATGGATTTGTGGAAAGAATGGGTTATGTATTCTTACTCTTTTTCTCCTTTGCATTTACTGGATCTTGTTAGGATCGTGAAGAGGCTTGCATACACGGCTGTTAACAGTTTTTAGCACAGATGTGACGATTTTCTGGATGAACGGTCGCCATTGTTGCTTTCTTTGTTCTGTTGGATGGTCGGGTGGGAAGCGTCTCGTGTCAGGTCGAGCGTGGTGTTTGTGTGCTTTGATGCACAATTGATCAAGTGGTTGTAAATGATTCGCTTGCGCGCCGTCGTTGTGCTGCTTACCTTCTTCGTCGGACTGTTGACAGTCGTGATCGCGTTTGTGGTTGCCAAAGTGAACCACATTTACGTCGGTGGGCTCACGTGGCCATTCATCTCGGATTTAGGACGTGGTTGGTGAGCAGTTGTCTGTCAGATGCTATTTTCATTGGTAAATTTGTTGATAGATTTCATCGTTGCTTTCATCTTTTATAGATCCACCTGGCTCGTATGTGTTCTTCTTCGGGTTAAACTTTACCGCAGTGTTGTTGGGTGTTGCATGGATATTCAACCACGAATACCAGCATATTTTTCTGCAGAAAAGCTATGACGACGGGCAAATCACAAACACCATTCGCTCGTTATCATACGTCAGTTGCCTCTTTGGGGTGATCGGTGCCATTGGTCTGCCGCTATTTGCGTCGCTCGATTCGTCGCCTGTTGTGCATAGGAATGCTGCGTTTGCGTTTTTACTGTGTGAAGCAGTCGCCATGGTTATCAATGTATGTCTTTCCCTGATTCCAACAAATAGTTAAACGAGACTGACCGTATGTTTATTTGTAGACTTTTCTCAATTACCAAATCTTTGTCATAAAACGCAACGAAATGGACGTCGGTGTGTTTATCACGGATCGGTACGGACCGAGAAGCGTCTCGCGGATCAAAATCGAGGAACTCAATGCCGTAAAGCGCGGGTTTATTATCGAATTGGCATGTGTGGCGCTTTTTTTCATGTCGGTGATCGTCTATTTACCTGTATTGTACAAGAACGCGCCTGCCAAGCATCTCACTATTGAAGAGGTAGAACGGTGACACACTTTGGCTCTTTTTTTCAATCACTCTACAAGACTCCAATGTGTAAAATGGTATATTTAGTGCCTAGAAAAGCAACTCGGCACGAACTATTGCGAAACTACCATGCGCCTCGATGATATTAACACAAAGCTATGGAACTATGGTAAGGGAGACAAGCTTTTTTTTACCTTCACGACTTTTTCTCTAGGTAGCACGTATCGCATTTTTGACGCGGATCGTACCATACAACCCTATAGAGCACGACTACGCGGTGCATCAAGTCCGCGCATTGGCACAACTCGGATGCATTGCAACGCTTTGGATCTACATTTTGAGCTTCGTGGCCAACAACAAAGAACAAGAAGCTGCCAAAGAGCAGGATCGGATCGCTATCACCACAAGGTATTATCAGAATCAAGCTGGGTTTGTTGGTGGCTCAGCAGGTGGTGTTCGGCACGGCTCACCAGGTCGAAGATCAAGGCGCCCACACAAGCAAAGCCGTTCCCAGCCGAGTTCCCCGCCCTCATCAATTGCTTCAGCAACATCAACAACACCCAGTCAATGGACATCTCCAGAGCGACGCAGTCGACCACCAGGCTACATTCCCGTGTAAGAAGAGATAAAAGATTGGAGAGCGATCTTGGCAAATGCCTTGAATGGCTACATGGCTACATAATGTTTGAGTTTATCCAGCTATACTTTATGTAAAATAAGAGCTTGATAACTTTGTTATCCGGATGTGCGTTGTGTAAGTATAGTATCTTTGAATAGAAATCCTTTGGACCCATTAATAGCAACGATAAAAGGATGTAGACCGGAAATACATCACGTCCTGCGTCTTTTCATCACTTCAACGGCAGGAACTTACACGTGCGATGCAGGCGGTGCGTGTTCTAGAAAATCGTTGACAATTTCCCACTTCTCCGCTTTGCCTATCGATACCCATTTTGGACTAAGGCGGAGTCGCTTCTTACGTTCACGTTGAACTTGGGACCAAATCTCTCCAGTTCCTGTTCGCAATCAAAATGTCGCTCAACTACCCAACGAATACGCGCATGTCGACGCGCAATGTAGAGAAACTCCAGTTTGAACGCCGCCGACAGGAACAGGACCATGCCGCTTTACTGAAATTTTCCCAGGCAAATCAAATCCAATCACTTCAAAACCAGTCGGACGCGAATGTCATGGCGAAACGTCGATCTAACCAAATTGCACAACTCACAGCCGAGCGAATGCTCGAGGAAACGCAGCAGCAGCAAATGAGCGCAAAACAACGCATGCTGCGCGAGAAACAGCAGAACGATCAGCTTGCTCACATCATGGAGAGAAGTAAAAAACAGCAGGAACAGAAAGAGCGCGAGATTCAACGCATCTGCGAAGCCAGTGAGGAGCTTCGCGAACTCGAGTCTTTCCTAAAAACTGCCTATATGAACAAAGAACGAGCTGCCCAGCAACTTGAGCGTGAAACACTTGCTACGATTGAGAAAACTCGCGAAGTTGCCATGGAACAGCAGATGGAATACGACCGTCAGCGTGCGCTCGTGGAAATGCAGAATAAAGAACTGACGAAGCGTTCCGAGGCTGTGCATGGTAAGCAGATGTTGCAACAACAAATGATTCAACGACAAGAACTGAAACGTGAAGCTCACACGGAAGCCGAGATGGAACGAGCCAAGGTCGAGCAGTTAATAAAGCAAATTGAACTTGAAGATGCCCACGAGATCGCGAAACGTCAGCAACAACGGGAACAGACCCGTGAAATGATTGATAAAACCCAACGTGAGCGGGAACGAATGCTACAATTGCGAGCTGAAGAAGCAAAACGCGAAGAAGAAGAAATTGCTGAGTATCGTCGACGTGTGGCAGCTCGAGAAGCGAGTGTCAAGGCTGCAACTGAGGTCAAGAAAGCCCATGAAGATGCCATGTTCAAGGCAGTCGAGGCTGAGATTCAGCAGAAAATGCGAGAAGAGGAAGAAATTGAACGGCTTCGTGATGATCTCTGGGAAGAAGAAATGCTCCAAAAGAAGAAGCAGCAGGAAGAGGAGAAACTGGCACAGAAACAACGTGCCAAGGAAGAAATGATGGCCAGTAATGCGCTACAGATGCGGCTGAAACAGGAACTTATAGCTCGACAGAAAGCGGAGGAAGATGCGTTCAATGAAATGCTGCAAAAGAAATTCCAATCCGAGGCTCGACGCGAAATGGAGATGGCTGCATTCCGGAGAAAGCAGAAAGAGGAGTATAAAGAGGAAATCGCCAAGCACAATGCCATTAAACAGAAAATGGTGTACGAAGAACTGCAGCGCGAACGCCGTGAGCGCGAGTTACAGGAGCAAGAAGAAGCATACAAACGACAGGTCGTGGAGCAAGCAAAACAGCGGCTGTTGGCGGAACATGCCGACGTACTGCAGGGATATTTACCACGCACACTGCGGCCGTCTTCGTCATCGTTGTCACGGCCCAGTGCATTTCGTTGAGACCCATGATAGCTGCATGTCTAGTCTTACTTATATCGAACTATAAAAAAAAGAAAACATGGCATATACACAGAACTCACCGCTCATTTGTGTACTTTGTACGATAGGATCTTCAACAATATTGATGAGATGCAAAAAAAAAAGCAGATTATATTTACTAGACGAAGACAAGACCACAACACCATGGACTGGCCTTTGTTCATCTTTTTCGTCTTCCTTGCTGTGTAGCATCCTACCAGAAAACAAGCTCAGGGTATGTCTTCTTCACTTTCATCCTCGCAACTTTTATCTGTAAATCTTGAGCGATCGATCCATCGAAGTTGACGCCAAATAGCTGGAGTTGGGCGCAAATTTGACACCAGTGACAGCTGCTTTATGGTCTTCCAACGTTTTCACGACGCCCCACTCGTTTTTCGATGCTTCCTTCAGCACCTGGATCTGCGAACTCGCCACGGCCAAGTACGTGCCACTTCGATCAAATGTCACTTCGTGAATTGGCCCGATTTTCTTTTTCTTGCCGGCATTCAAATCGACTTCGAAGAAGCATTTCGCCTTGCGCAGATCCCAAAACTTGACGATGCCGTCCTCACTACCCGATGCCAAATGGTACCCATTTTCAGAGAATGAGAGCGTATTCACCGGACTCGAATGACCCTCGAAACTGATGACGTTTGTTAACGAATTGACCGCCCACATCTGCACCAACTTACTTTTCGATCCCGTTCCAAAGATCCCTCCGTCTGGGTGGAAGCTGATGCAGCGCGCTTCATTATTAGCATTGACATTCTTTGGGTCGGTAGTTTCACCATTGAGAAACCGCTTCGCCATTATTTTCCCATTCCGCACATCGTGAATCGCCCATGAGGCATCCAATGACGAACCTAGGATGTAATTGCCTGTCGGGTGAATGGAGGTCATTGTTACAGCATCATCGAAGCTATTGAGCGAGTGGCCAACGCCATAGCTTGCTTCTTTTGGCGTCCAGATCTTGACCGTTTTGTCATACGAAGCCGTCACGATCAAATCTGCAGTTGGATGAAACTCCGTGTGACTGATCTTCTTACTATGACCATTCAGCGTTGCGACGATCTGCTGCGTACTCGTGTCAAATACCTTCGCATGTTTATCGACACCACCAGTCACTACGCGGTCCGGATTCTTCGGATCGATTCCAATCGCTAACACGCCTGGTTTTTCAGCATCATGAATCGTATGGCTCGACTTGGTCGTCCAGCTACTCGCTAATTCCTTCAACAGTTCTGCACGCGCAGGTCCATCCTTCTTCTTAAACTCCTTGCGCTGTTTCGCCAATTCTTTCTGTTTGGCATCAATTGTCGCCAATACCTCCGCACTCAATAAGCCTAATGAATCGTTGCCATCGTCCATTTCGACATCACCTTCTCCATTCGCAGTTGCGGTCGCTCCACTCGCAAGTTGCGTCAGTTTCGAACGCAAAGAACTGTTTTCGGCATTCAATCGCGCGATCACACGACATGCGGCGTCATGCTGGTAAAGCGCATGCGATAATTCCTGTCGTGTTTTCTCCAAGTGCTGCTTCAGCGTAAATGTTTCCAGCATCACCGCATCCCATTCATTCTGGAAAGTCGCTAATAGTTGCGGAATGCTTGCTGCTTCGGGTGAAAACGCGCTCAGATTGTTACTCTTACTACTGCCATTCACACTCGTAGCATTATTGGAAGCGGCTATTGGTTGCACTTGGATCGCCACAATGTCACGCTCAGCATCCAATTCTTCGTTCGTGACAGGACACCGCTGCTGGTTTTGCTCCAAGTATTTCAGCAGCAACCGTTTCTCAAATACATGGCCCGATTTGATCGATACCACGGGCTCCACAGGGATCTGGCCACTCAGATTGCATAGCATTTTGTTTAATAGTTCAGACGGAAGGAGGGAAGCAGAGAAAGCAGATGAGAGAGAGCAGCAAGGGGGTACGCTGCTGCTGATGCCAGGAGCTCCTATCGTTCAGACTTGCCGCTTCTTTTTGTGTGCTTTTGGATTTCTCTATATTTCAAGTTAATTTTCAAAATTTTGAGGAAATGAGTGGGTCACATTTTGAGAAATTTGATATTAAGTGCGATTTTGGTTCCCATCCTAGCAAACTTTAATGGCAGCCATAAATTAATGTGTAATATTATAAATGAGGATATTGATCCTTCTTTAACGTAAATTTGATGTGAACGCGTAGTTGAAGGAAGCCATGTTCTGATTCTGGGCTATTTTCATGAGAATTAAATACATTTGGATACTTTTTTTATCGATTCATTCTGCTCCTTGCGATTCGATCATGCTACTCTCTCCTATCTGATCATGCACGGTTTAAAATAGTTCTAAAGGCGACGAACAACCTTCACCATTACAAGAGGATCGAGACTCATTTCCAAAATCTTCCTACTGCTCTCACTCGCCACACGCACTCTTCACTAAACATGGTCAAGGTCACTGGCTTCGTTACTTCAGCTCTTGCGCTACTTGCACTTGTATCAGCTCATCCAGGTGAGCAGCATCATGAGGCATTGGGTCCAGAAATCGCTCACCGTCAGCGGTTCTTGAGCGAAAGTAAGCAATCATTGGCTGCATGCGCTACTGCCACCAACGGGAGAAAATTGATGGAGCAAGCCTCGATGCAACGTGCTGCCAAGATCAGGCAACTCGAAGCGCAACGCCGATTGACCGCAGCAACGGTAATCGATACCACCCACAAGTCAAGCGTTACAGGTATCACCAGCACGACCGATCCCGCCACATTATTTGCCAGCAATACCTCATGTGTGCTTGAGCCCGAAGTGACTGAGGGGCCATACTACGTCAAGGGCGAACTGATTCGCGAAGATATTCGAGAAACGCAAAAGGGTATCGATCTTTACACGAGCCTACAGTTCATCGACGTCAATACATGTGAACCTGTTGACAAGCTTTACGTCGATTTCTGGCATTGCAATGCCACGGGTGTGTACTCTGGTGTCATCGCCAGTGGTAATGGTAATAGCTCAGACAAGACGCTTGTGAACCAAACTTTCAACCGAGGCCTCTACCCCACTGACACAAGCGGAATTGTGACGTTTATTACGCATTTCCCCGGTCATTACACCGGACGAACCAGCCACATTCACATCATGGGCTCTTACAATGGCACCTTGTTATCCAATAAGACGTATGTGGGTGGCGTTGCTGCGCATGTTGGTCAGATCTTCTTTGATCAGGACTTGATCACCAAGGTCGAGAAAACTGAGGTATACGCGGTTAATACTCAAACGGTTACCAAGAACGCGAACGACAAAATCTTTGCGCAGGCTGCTGCCTCTGGTTTTGATCCCGTGCTTCAGTATGTCCTACTTGGGGACTCTGTGGAGGACGGTATCTTTTCCTGGATCACTGTCGGCGTAGACATGAAGAACGCAAAAACCATCGCAGCCGCAGCGACACTGACGGCAAATGGTGGCGTGATGTCCGCTACCAATATGAGAGGCAAGCCACCAGGACCAATGAATGACTCTGAAGATAGCCACTCAGGTGATGATGATAATGACGATGATGATGAAACCAGCGGCGCCCAAATCTTTGTGGTGGCATTTTTCATTTATACAGCACCATCAGCACTACTAGCTTTCATTCTTTCGCTTTTGTAGATATGGTAGCTATGTAGACACTACATATTTTATATAATAAACACATTTATGCTTGAGATGTGCGCAATCAAAGGTGCACATTGACAGATGATATGCATCTAACCGGGCTGTTTTTCCAGTGCAGACATCATGAAATGTGATATGCCAATTCCTGGGATGTGTGCACTAGCTTTCAATGAAAATGTCTCTGTATTTATGATCTTTATCGTTCAATACTTTAGTCTGAAGATGAAATCGCAAGCGAGAAAATTTAGTAGCAAGTTATTATCACTAACGAGCACCAAATCTCCTGTCGTAGGCTCGTATTATAACCCTTAACGAACATCGACACCGTCATTACATGCTCCACCATGCGCAAGCATCAAATCCTTTGTCTCTAAGAAAGCCATTCAGTGGTGAGCGAGTACAACGGGTGTGGGTTCTCCATGCTGAGATACGAATTATTTTCTTTCCAATATTGACCTTTAATTCATGTCCCGATACTGATGCTTATCATCAAAGTATTCGCACGTTTTTTTGTATAAAGTATGGCTCATGTACTCATTCAATTCGTTGGTGTTGGAATGAAGTTCTCGTTTCCATCATTGCCCAGACAGATCGCAAAGGTGGTAATTGAGTTGATCTTCCAAGGGTTTGGGTTATAGCCCTAACAGAAAAGGATATCTGATCTCATCGTGGACTCATCCTATCATGGGGATAGGATGAGTTGATAACATGGGCGAATGAGTGATGGTTTCATTTGACAAATATGGCAGCTTTCGATTGGGACTTTGCGTATTGACGCACATTTGATTCATGAAAGAATACATATTTTATCATTGCACCAAGAGGAGAAGAGCTTATCCGACTCTTTGATATCCTGAAACAAATCTTCCACGCCATTTGAAGTTTTTACCTCGACAGCACACCTTCCAGAACCAATATGACAGCACAGCAAGCAGCCGGCTCGGTCAGTAGTCTCCCCGCCTTTGCATTGGAGCGCTTCTTCTCCAAATACGAGTTCACGGCACCTCATATTGCGGTAAGCCCAGCCAATCCCCTCATATTATAATCCTGCAGTTGCGCCCACTGACTGTTTCACTTGTTCTCAATAGTGCGCTTCGGACTTGGAAGCGATGACCATGAAGGAGATCCTGGCGCTCGCAGACGAGGAATGCCGGGAACTCTGGGATAACTTGGCGCTGAAGTACACGGAGACGCTTGGCCTCCCGCAATTGCGCCAGGAAATTGTCAAGCAATTGTATCCAGGGCTTCAATCGGACCAAGTAAACGTACTGTGTCCCCAAGAGGGCATCTTCATTAGCATGAACGCGCTGCTGGCACCGTCGGACCACGTCATCGCCATCGCACCTAGCTACCAGAGTCTGACGGCCGTCGCCGAGTCTATTGGATGTCAAGTCTCACTGTGGAGATGCCAAGAGCGAGATGGAGACGACTCACTTCCGCTAACCTTCGACATCGCGGAGCTAGAGAGCCTCGTCCAAGCCAACACGAAGCTGTTGGTGGTGAATTTCCCACATAACCCGACGGGGTTCCTCCCGTCGCAGACCGAGTGGCAAGGCATCCTCACGTTTTGCAAAAAGCACGACCTCTTCCTCTTCTCGGACGAAATGTACCACGGTCTCGAAAGCGAACCATCGCTGCAGTTGCCACCGGCCTGCACGGTATACGAGAAGGCTGTGTCACTATCAGGCATGAGTAAGACCTTTGGGATGCCCGGCGTACGGATCGGCTGGTTGGCCAGTCAAAACGCCGCATTCCTGGAGAAGGTGGCCACTCTCAAGGATTACACAACGATCTGCCCACCCGGGCCGAGCGAGATCTTATCGCTCATCGCACTGCGCAATAAAGATACAATCATCCAGCGCAACCTGGACATCATCCGCCGAGGCACGGCGGCTGTACAAAAGTTCATGGACACCCACAAGGATGTCTTCGCGTTCCAGGCGCCCATGGCGGGATCCATCACGTTCCCCAAGCTCATCGGCAGCTCCAAGAGTACCACCGTGGCGGAGTATGCTCAGCGACTGGTGGATGAGTCTGGAATTTTGATCCTCCCGGGCGACGTCTACGGCGATGCGGCATACAACAACCGCTTCCGCCTCTCCGTTGGTCGAGCCGACATCCCGGAGATCATGGAGTTGTGGGAGAAACAGTTTATTACACCCTAGAGCTAGATTAAGTCGAAAGAACCAAGAATGGAAAGTGTAGCCATTACGCTGTCGATGTGTCAATTCTAGCAAGTAGGTTCCAAAAATGACTGTATTTTTTTAACCTTTATTCCCCCATTTCTCCCATCAGTGGGATATACTTTGACGTGTTTCTTCTCCCTATCGATAGAAACTTGTTTTCAATTCTCCACAATGAGCACCATGCTTCTTTTCAAGAAAGGATGGAAGGCAATGACAGTACATGGCCGAGAAGATCGACATTGGTTCCGATCTCAAGGACAGAAAGCTAGGACTATCCAGATTGGTAGAAATGGCACGTAAAAAGAAGATCTCGAGGATTAAGGTTACTGTCCAAGATTGATTTGAGTACGAACTCCTCGCACAAATATGTAAAGAGCATAGCATCCAAATTGCGGTTCACATTGATCAAACGATGCAAGATAGACAAACCAAGTCCGAATAGTACTGTGAAAGTGAGGTTGTATCCAATGAAGAAACAGAAGCAACTTCTCAACAAGATGTTTGGTATCAGAAAGTCTTGGAGTATCCTCATTGACAGAGATGTCAATGCTGCTAGAAACATCGTTTTCAAGAATGAAYATCTCCAGCAGCGTCTCGTGGAAGAGAAAGATGAAAATATGATAGTATCTCATGACAATTACGTTTCCGATACTGTCGTTGGGATCGACCCTGGTACACAATCGCTCTGTACTGCCATTCATGTGCGAGAAGTTGATGTGGAAGAGAAGAAAGCGAAATGTAACGGAAGGATATCCAAGCAGAGTCAAGTGAAGGAGTCGAAGCAGAAACGACGAAAGAAGTGGGGAAGAAGTGGAAGAAGAAAAGGATGAAGAGACACAAGTACGGTGTTCGACACAAGCGAGCAAGTAACCAGGAGTACAATGTTCAACAGATATCTATGCGAGAGTACAGAAATCTCACCGGGATGAACAAATGTACGTTCTGATACGAGAAACTGAAGAAGAAAGGACATGAGCACGGAAGGATTATCTAGGATATTCCTTCGTTCAATACAGCGTCGTATGAGCAATATATGACAAACGTCAAGTATGTGTGGAGACATCTCGATTTCTTGGTGAGCTTTTGTGCAAGGCATCCATTTCGTAAATGGTGTTTCCTTCAGTCTAGATTTAGTCGAAAGACGTTGGCACATCTGGTAAAGCGGTTGGTAACCCACGCCAAGTCCTCAGGTTTACATTGGTCTTGGTGACTGGAGTCAATAGAACTTGGTCAAGGGTCACATGCATGGACCTGCGGAGTGGTTCACATGTGAGCTGGCAAAATGTACGACTGTGCTGCAGATCGATGAGTACTACACGAGTGAGCGATGCTCCGAGTGCTACCAGCAGCTTGAGGAGACGCCATTCCCGATAAAAAAACTGATGGGAGCGCAAGCATCAAGTTTTCCCGCCAGGTTCTCCGCTGTAACAACAGCGAGTGAAGAACCACATGGGGAGCGAGATGTGAATGCGTCAAAGAACATCCTTACACTCACTATGTGTCTCCTACATGGATTTCCAAGACCCGCAGAGTTATGACGAGGAAGAAAGAATGTAGGAAGAGAATAGAGTGTAAGAAAAGTATTCGTGGGTAGTGGGAGGGTCAACCGACTTTTCAAACGTGTCCATACGGTTAGCCCGTATTCTGGTAATCGCCTGTAGGATGCTTACGCTTTTGATTTTTGTCAAGTATCCCGAGCATAACAATATCCAATTATACCACATCGAGAAAAGAATCAATTAAAATAGTGCTGTTGTTGAATAATGGCTCGATGGTATCGGTCCATGTAATGGACAAAAGAAACGATAAGTAGAATAACATTTATAGCTCCATCACATTTGCCGAGTAAGTTATGCGCGTACCAAGTATGTGATATGGATCCATGGCTGTTTTGTTTTCTTTTTGCTTTTCTTGTTGACAGCGTAGCTCGAATAGTTTGATTTGGAGTGATGAGTGCTAAAATARCATGTTTAGCACACAAGCGAAGATGTTGAAGCTCGATGTCGTTTATGTATAATTTTTCAGGAAACACGGTTGATCGTCAACATGATCCTTCAAGATGATTGCGCACGCAGYAACAGCCACCAAGGAGTCTCTCCATCCAATGAATCTTAATGTCTACTCTCAAGGCGATCTTAGTTTTAAATTTGCCATCTATCAAACAATCAAGAGTGACCGACAAGCCAAACAACAACTAGACTCTTCACAGCCATGGCAACCTCTGACAAGCAACACAACATGAGGTACCGGTTCCTCGGCAACACGGGACTTCTAGTCTCGACTTTCTCCTTCGGCAGTTGGGCCACCTTTGATCAGAAGCTCGACATTGAGAAAGCCTACAGCATCATGGAGCACGCCTACAAGAACGGCATCAACTTCTTCGATAACGCTGAAGGATATGCCGAGGGCCAGTCAGAAGTAATAATGGGGAAAATCATTCAAAGGGGAATTGACCGCAATATCTGGACCCGTGAAGACTTAGTCGTGAGCACAAAGATCTTTTTGGGTTTCAAAGGACTTGACAAGAATGGCCCCAACGATTCTGGGCTTAGTCGCAAGCATATCATTGAAGGCACCAAGGCATCTTTAAAGCGTATGGGTCTTGACTATGTTGACTTGATCTTCTGCCACCGCCCTGACTCACGTACGCCGATTGAGGAAACTGTGCGTGCGATGAATTTCGTGATTCAACAAGGCTGGGCGTTCTATTGGGGTACGAGCGAATGGAGTTCGCACGATATTATAGAAGCGTGTGAGATCGCCGATCGCTTGGGACTCATTCGACCGGTAAGTATTGCATTACGCTGAAAGCAATTCAAAGCAGTTGTTCTGGTGGGCTATTATTTATTTTGTATAATTGCGCTTTCGTTTATTGCTTTACAGGCGTTTGATCAAGCACAGTACAATATCTTGGAGCGCTCACGTGTAGATTATGACTATATCAACCTGTACAAGGTAACTTAGGGTTGCAGCCGTTGGCATCGCTAACAGTTCCATCTCATGCTGACATGTACGATATTACTCGCTAGAAATACGGCTATGGGCTCACCACATGGTCACCGCTTGCCTCTGGCGTGTTGACCGGTAAATACAGCAAAGGAATCCCAGAGGTACAATAACCGTATTAAGAAGTGAATCAGCTTACCGTATAGGTGTCTAAACTCAATGTGTACATAGGGATCTCGTCTGGCGATGCCGCAGTGGAAGGACCTGCTGGCGAAGGGTCTGGAGCCGAAAGTTGCCAAAGCCGATAAACTCGCCGAAGTTGCCAAAGAAGTCGGTTGCTCATTGGCACAGTTATCGGTGGCATGGTGTGCCGCCAACACGAACGTGTCGACTGTTATTCTTGGTGCGACCAGCGTCGCTCAATTGGATGAAAACCTCAAGGCTCTGGGATTTGTGGACAAGATTACGCCGGAGATCAAAGAAAAGATTGACGCTATCGTTCAATTCCAGCCGGTGGCTGAGATTCCAGTGGAGCCATTCGTGGCACAGATCCGTGAGAAGTGGCTCTAAGTTGGTCCAAGGATTTAAACGCAGACGCAGCTTAGCTCACGATAGCCAAACAAAAAGACAATGTAACGAGAAATCGCAGTTTGTTCTTCAGTACGCATATGGATTGAGGCGCATGTCTGGATCATAACATTTACTTATATCTACTTGTATGATTGTACCCCAATGTGTGGTTTTCCTTGTTGGCTGGTTTACTTCGTAGAATGTTTGCGGTTTGTTTGTTCTTAATTCTACTTAAGTGAGGATGGCATGCATTATGACCTTGTTCGTGTCTTTTCGAAGGAGAGGCGAAATCATCACGTGCCATGCGACTTTGTCGTATTGGAGTGTGGACATGAATGCAAGTTGTTGACAACTATGCTTAAGGGACGTACTACTATTTCCTTGCTATATGGGTTTCGTCTGAGCCGAAAGAGTGTTTATTGCTTATAATCTCGATAATATCTGTGTCCGATGCATATTCCTACTTAGAACCACATAGAAAACGATCGTCGCAAGCATAGTGCAAGAAGGTAAGTTCCAGAAGCACACATTTGGGCAGAACACTATTAACGGCTCAAAAAAAGATAGAGACCTCTGGACCATCGAGTTATTTCTTTGTTCCTCCACGACAACACTATCCTGTTCACTTTAACAAAACCGGTCGTTTGTTCTATTGTATATTCTCTAATTTTAAAGGACAAGAGGGAAGGCTGTGGATTCTAAAATTCTATCTCCTGTTCACAAGCTACTCGTAAACAAGAAACAAAGCTAACAGTCAAAATATGTAGTTTCGCTTGACGCTCTCTACCATCACTATGTCTATAGACGCCACGTTACTCCGATATTGCCCACTAACACCGTTGTGAGCACAAAAAGCAGCCACAATATCGCTGCTATCGCGGCGACATTTGTGAGTAACGACAACTGCAAAGCCACCAATTGTACTGGGGAGAATTCGATGTTACGCAAACGAATTTTGTGGATGATATCGGCAGTGCCACCAACGAAATCTTTGATGATTTCGAGCTCGTGTTTGCAGTGACCTACTCAAATTCTGAGTGCACGACTACGATTAGTGGACTGGTATATCTCGCTGATGGCAATTGTTTGCTGCTGAGCAGTAGCACCAGCAGCAAGACGACGATCGCCAGCAATGGCACCGTCACACAGAAGATGTATGCGACCAAGGTTGAAACGTGCATGTCGATAGTGACACTCTACGGCAAACCGGTCGATTTTTGGGTGATCATCGTGGTCACAACCACGGCGTGGCGTTGCTGATGCTCGGGGTGGCGATGGTCAATGTGCTGCGGGATTAATAGTTTTTGTTTTGCGGGGATAGAAACAGATCTACAAAAATACCAAATGGCCCATTGCTTTGGATGTATTGCACAGTTCAGCACTGCTGATAGCAGGTAACGAATTAGAACAGTTTGAATACTAACGGAACAGTAGCACTGTATTATAGCAGAACTTCAATTGCTCGTTGCCATTCTTTTCGAAATGGTCAGGAACTTGCTCATCTTTATCGAGCTGCCTGTTCATGTGCACGTCGTCTTTCACCTTGAGTGTCTCAAACGATGGAAATTGGTCAGCATCGAGACAATGAGGAGAGCAAGGAACCATTTAAGACGGCGACGACCAAACACAAGTGTAGCCACTCAAACTAATCATCTTCTATCCAAGTGATTGGAAGTTTCTGTTGTTGTTTCTATTAGTGAGGATGCGACGTTTGGTTCCAAAAGACGCACTGACATATGCATATCAAAAAGTAGATTGATCTCAACTGCAAATGGAAAAACAGCAAATGCGCTCGGACCGCGCAGGTTCACAGCGGATGGTATCATCTTTATCCTCACGTGGTGGCGGATCCTCACTCACCTTAAACACCAACGAATCAAAACGTCGCCTGGTAGGGGTGGCGAGTTCTACCACGATCGATCATCCGAGTCCAGAGAATCATTTGCATTGGATGGATGAACAAGCCGCCACGAACGGCTACTCATCGTCTTTCAGTACTTCCCTCTTTAACAGCATGGAGATGCTCGGCCCTTCACTACTTGATGTCTTGACGCTCACACATCCACCATCACCTCCAAATCAAAACCAAGAGAAAGAACAAACGGGAGGTGAAGACCCACAGGAAGAGAGCCAATCGCTGGAGGGTCGAAAAGATGGTCAAACAGCCAAATTTCCCGTGGGGTTCTCGCGATCAGCTATCTTGGGCAAACTCGCCGATCCATCGATCGACAATACTCGGAAAACACAGGAATATTTCGCGAAAATCATCGATAAACTGCAGTTCGATGCGACAGGATTGGTGCTGCTACAGGAATCGACAGTTGTAATTTTTCTTGAGACCAGTGCTGACCAATTTTTGCTTCTTTGCCGCCAGTTATTGCAGCAACGGATCATTGATGCTGTTTCCATGAAAGTTTTAGCGTCTTGTGACGATAATCCAATCCGAATATTGCAAGGTTTGTATTTCAAGAAGGTGACCATCAATCGCCAAGGAGGAGGCGGAGGAGGAAGTGAAGGTAGTAATGGAGTAGGTGGAGAGTGGAATGATGAGACACTACGGCAATGTGCTGTAGAAACGTTTCTCAATTTGATCAAGTTTGTCAAGAAAATTGGCCCTATGCCACCAGCAGAGATCCGAAAATGCCTCACAAATTTGTCAAACTCCGACCAAATCCTGCTGCCGGCGAATGATTTAGTGCTTTGGCTCCTGGAACGCGAAGAGTTAATGACAGTGGACGAGTTCCTGGCATTGTACGATATTCCAATCAAGCTCGAATTGGAATCGGAGCGGGTCTGGCCGGTGCATCCACTCATTCATTATTAACGGATTATATCAAAGCTATGCGTTTTTTCACTGTTTACACTGCTATATTAGTGCCTACTATTCACTTAGTATGGCCTCGAAATTGGTCGGGTGAGGCTCACCATTAAGTTTGCAACCTCCACCGGTACAGTATCCCTCAGTGAGCGTTCTATCCATATTTTTAAAACGACAGGCTCCACCTGGACACGATACTTCATTGGTGTGGTCAAAAACGCAAGCGCCACCTTCACACACACCCTGTTTACAGTTTCTAGATAAAGAAGGTGGACCAACATTGTACGACATGGAAAACGTAGCCGAGCTACACGCATGAGTACCAATAATGAAACTCGTAGTTGACAAATCCAATATCACGTCCTTACCGGAAGTAGCAGAGTCCACCGGTGCAGGATAGTGGTTGCGCGCAATTTTCAAAAAGACACCCACCCGCGGCACAATTTTCGACGTCACAGGAGGTCTCGACATGATTGTACCGCTTCAGGAGTTCATCATGGTCCATCGCCTTTGTCTGACGGCAGAAGAATGACAAACAAACAGTCACCAACACCACAACAGAAGAAACCATACGCGTCCAACGTCGCATTTGATGACTAGTCTCCCTGCCAAGTATTGCCTGGTCGAAATGCAAAGCGCACTTGCGTGAAATCAATTGCCAACGTATAGTCTTTCTGTGCGACCTTTCAAGGGCAGTTGAAGTTGGAGTGGTCGACATTGGTGCTCCTCCGTAAATAAAATATAATTTATGGTACGCATGAAGTTTTTGATAGCGTAATTGATATCCACTACTGATTGGCTGAAATTTATTAATTTAATTTTAGCCAATAGATGATTGTTAAATATCCGCAATCATAGTTTTTAGGATGATTGCGATGCAGAGGAGAGCAGCTAGAAGAGATGGGGGTGAAAATGCATGCCATCATAACTCTTCGATCTACTAGATAAAGAAGGAAGGAAGCTCATTATCAAATCTACCATCAAGTGCAAACATCTCAAGCAAGAAGTCTTTTTATTCTCCGCGTGATTTTAAATAAACATGGCTGCCACTACTCACAACATGAAGTATCGATTCCTCGGTAACTCAGGGTTGCTTGTGTCAACGCTGTCGTTGGGCAGTTGGGTCACATTCGATGGCAACTTTGGCGCTGACAAGGCTTACGAAATTATGACAAAGGCGTACGAGCAGGGCATCAACTTCTTTGACAATGCGGAGGGGTATGCATTAGGCAAATCGGAGACAATCATGGGTGAAGTGCTGCAACGTGGCATCCGCGAGGGGGTTTGGACGCGCGAGGATCTGGTGTTGAGCACCAAGATTTTTGTGGGTACAAAGTCTGGACCGAACGATCAGGGCATCAGTCGTAAGCACATTATTGAAGGCACCAAGGCATCCTTGAAGCGTTTGCAGACGGATTATGTCGATGTGCTGTTTTGCCATCGACCAGAGAAGTATACACCCATTGAAGAAACCGTACGTGCGATGAACTTTGCAATTCAGCAAGGATGGGCATTCTACTGGGGCACGAGCGAGTGGCTAGCCGCGGATATCATCGAAGCCTGTGATATCGCAGATCGATTGGGGTTGATTCGCCCCATTGTGGAGCAGCCCCAGTACCATATCTTGGAGCGGTCCAAGGTCGAATATGACTATGCGCCGTTGTACACGAAATACAAACTCGGCTTGACCACTTGGTCTCCGCTGGCATTCGGCGTGTTGACTGGCAAGTACAGTCAGGGAAAGATTGAGGAAGGTACACGGTTGCATACCAATGCGAACGTAGCGAGCTTGGTGCCTGATCTTGTTGAACGTGCTGAGAAAGCTGACAAGCTGAAGGCGGTAGCAGAAGAAGTAGGCTGTACACTGCCACAACTCGCGATCGCCTGGTGCGCCACAAACCAGAACGTCTCGACGGTCATCCTTGGCGCCTCGAATATCCACCAGTTGGAGGAAAATATCAAGGCTATGCAATTTGTGGATAAGATCACGCCGGAGATCAAGGCCAAAATCGATGCGATCGCACAGTTTGTACCGAAGGTTGGGAAAAATGAACACTGGTACACACTTCGTAGCAAGCATTTGTGAGTATGTAAACGCTAAAATGCTACAGAGAATATGTGGGTTATATGCGCCTGTAGCTTCATTTTCTTTCTTCATTTCTATGAGGCTAAACAACCAATAAATGAAAGTATGTTCATTGTTATTTGTTTCTTGCTTTGTCATACTGAGCTGAAGCGAATAGCGTTCTACTTCCAAGAACAAGCATACTTCACACCATACTGTTCTAGTGTGCTGATATTGGTACAAAATGTCATCGCCTACTATTTTCTTTTGCTGGGTTTTCAGAATGCTGACAATGTCATGGTAAGCATAGTAAGGATGTTGTCGCTGGTTTTACCACAATGAAGCTGACAAAGGTACCGTTGTTTTCATTGTGGGTTGACAACACGACAATCCAGAAACGATAGAACATGTCGAACGAGTAGCAAAATCCAATCAATGTAGCCATTTGATTATCATGCGGGTTTAGATGACAATCTCAATGCTGACGGAATTGATATTATGAAAAATACTGCGGGTTTAGTGAAATAGTATTGTTGATCAAGTCCATTAGCAACATGCGACAGCATTCTGGAATGGTTTGGAAGGCAGCTGAACCATCCGTTTCGGAAGATGGGATGAGGAAATGGGGATGGAGATTGGAGTACATTGTGTCCAAGAAAAGAATATTCAGGGGAAGTGGCATGGTGGTGAGACAGATAGCCAGCCGGGAGTTTTTTTTCGCCTTCCTCTTCCCACAATAGAAATCAACCAGTAAAAGACATCACTTCGCTTGATCTGGCCGAGACAAACCCAGAGAGCATTTAGACAGAAATAACACACAGCTGAAAGAAGATGCAGACCGTCGTAGTAGATCCGACCGCTGCTGTAGCTATCACGTCGCTTCCTGCGCCACCTGCACAATCCGCCTGCTGCCGATGTTGTGCGCATAACGAAGATCCAGTGGTAGAACTGCAAGATCAAGCACTCACGGAGGTTGATACTCTACTAGCCGAAGCACGATGGCAATGGATTAAAGAGCAAGTCGATCGCGTCAGAGATTTGGGAGTTCGACAACAAGCAAAGCTATTTTTCCTCAGTCTCCTTAAAGCGACTTCATTGAATGACATGGACGCCGTGTTGACCGAAATGGAAGCATGGAGAGAAGAGCTGAAAGGCAAGCAAGTAAAACGATCGCGAAGTGAGAGTGAGCTGGTGCAGACTTTGTTTCTGTTGGGTTTAGATAAGCAAATGGACTTGTCAAGAACAGGCTAGAAATAGATATCTTGAAAGTGATGACAAATTTGCATGTAGAAGGACGCAACTTGTATTTTTTGAGCAGCAAAATAGACTATAGACAACCAAATTTCTTCAGTGTGTTCATCCAGTAGTTAAATCTCCAAATGAATGATTTACACACAATGGTACCCATGCACATGATCTTCACCTTTGTTCTTCAACGAAACGTGTTTTCTCTATATTCTCAAGAACCAAAAGCTTCATCGGCTTCGTCTATTTGCTTGAACTCGTAATTGCCACGGCCATCGAACTAAACAATAGTGAAACAGGGTGAGGGTGAATGAAGCTAAACAAAAACAAAACGAAAACAGTAGATGAGACTTACGCGAAGGACGTATTCGTGGTACTTCCACAGCGACTTGCGATGTGACACTGTAAAGAGTGTAATGTTTTGCTCACGGCAGTGACTGTACATGGCACCTTCAACATCAACACTGACAGCCGAGGTACATTCGTCCAAAATAGCAAATTGAGGCTTATGGTAGAAAAGACGCGCCATAGCAACTCGTTGCTTTTCACCACCGGACAGCACATCTGCCCAATCATGAACAACATCCCAACCACCTTCACGACCCACAAGGTATCCCAGTTGAACCTTTTCGAGGAAATACATCAAATCCTCGTCTGTTCGACCAGCTGCCTTCATGTCTTCCAACGAATGTGGATAAATGATTTGGTCACGAAGACTACCCAGCGTCAAGTATGGGCGTTGTGGAATGTAGAACAAACCATTCCGTTCTGGCTTGGTCAATTTGCCACCAAACAATGGCCAAAGTTCACCCAAAATACGGAACAATGAACTCTTGCCACATCCATTCGGACCAGCAACAACAACATTCATCCCAGACTCAACCTTAATATTGAGCGAGCGTACCAATACATCACCATTCGGGGTTACCAAGGGAACGTCTTCAAACTGAATCACATGATCACGATGCAGCATCTGGCCCTTGTTAGGGAACAGACCAAGCGATTCGGCGGATGTAGATGTATTAGAAGCATCATCTTCGTTGCCATCTTCATCATCTGCCTTCAGCATCGTACGGTGGTACTTGCCTTGTTCCAAATCGGAAAGCACATCAATCATTTCCGTGACACGTGCCGTGAAACCAGCAAGTCGAGTCAACTCACGACCAGACAAAACAAGGCGACCCATGGCTTCAGATAGCTTGATAAGCATTTTACCCGATCGGAAATAATCTTCCATGCGTTCTGCATAGGACGAATTCAGATGACGAGGATGGTTCTTGTCCAAAAATGGCTTGGATACTACAAGGTAACCTACAACAGTCGCCAGATATTTGGCCACAATGTTGTCAATCACACTCATCGAAAATCGGAACTGTTGTGACTTGCGAATCAAATCAATCAATCGCGAGAAAGATTCGTCCAAGATGCGCTTTTCACGGACATTGCCATTGTAGAAAGCAATCTCTTCACTGTGCGTAATCAACCGCGAGTTCATAAATCGGAAGTTACCTTCCATTTTTTGCTCCGCAATCGTAAAACGACCCGTTGGTTGACGGAGCCACGTAAGGAACATGCCGGAACCAATCAAATAAGCCATCATGATCGCTGGACCTTGAAAACCAATTGATGACGTCAATTTTACTGAATAGATGCCAATATCGAGCAGAGGTTTGGAAATATTGGAGTAAAGATCAGCCACGGAATTGGAGAACCGTTCAACATCGACAGTGAGAAGTTGGTCAGCATTGGAAATCCGGTTGTCCAAATTGGAGACCTTGTAGTAGATGAAACCCTTCAGGTAGTGCGAATACAGATGCTTGGTCAAGCGATTACGGAAACGCAGTGTCAATTCCGTATGACCGTACTTCAACAGGCAATTGACGCATGACATTGGGAGCATGATAGCGAAAAAGCGACGCATGTGGGCAATAAAATCAGTTGTCGATCCTGAAATACTGTGGAGGACATAGACGGGTTAGTTCAGTTGTTGCACATGTTTCCATAGGCACAATAAAAAACACCACACTCACATTGCACGTTCAATGGATGTAAACAGTTGCAAGACCATAATATCGAACGAGGTACGTGCAGCCAGCATGACTGCCACCAATGCCGCAAACCCGACTTCAGCGGTAAACGGACCCGGCACAATCACCTTAAACAATCGCACAAACCGCACATAGAATTCCTAGATATACAACACCATACACCAAACATATCAGTAAGCACATCATCCACACACACCAACTTGTTAGCAAAACATCTACAATGCAATTCCCACCTTGTTCACCGCGACTTTTTGCTTACTGCCCTGTTTTTTCGTCATGAATTGCGAGTCTTGGCGAAACGCCGCATTCGCCGTCTTCTGGCCCTGCGCTCGAATTGCCATCGCCAATGCAACCTATATGAAGTAGACATACATTATTCATTCATAAGTCAGTTTACAACTTCAATTTCACGAAGATCGCCAAACCACACATACACGCATGACAAAACTCGCTCCATCGTTCACTTGCTCTATCAAATTTAAAATACACACACATACTAAAAGCGTACCAGTGAGCTGATGGAGACCACGCCCTGGGCCGCGCGTGCCTTGGAAAGCACCGTCATCTTTCCTTCTTCCGAGACCGAGAGAGCGAATGCGGGAATGCGGGTCTGTCTGACGAGCGTCTCTCGTCCTTTGCGGTCTCGTTTCCGGAGTGAGGGGAACCCGCCAACCGACAGCGCCTAGCGACCATCATTCTAAAAAACCAAATAGGTAACTGATAAAAAACCTTAAAAAAGTGGTACATGGTACCATGTTAAAGCCGCTGTAATACATATGATTGGTAGATAATAATACGGGGGAGGGGGTTGAAGTGGAGAACCAGAAGAACGTTGACGTAAAACCTGCGCATCTGGTCTCTATTGTTGTCATGACACCGAGGATGATGACGCAGAATGAGATGAACGATGTGATGCTTTTGTGTATTGATGGCGGATTATCTGAAGGTATGTCTGCGCGTTTGATTATTGTTTTAAGACGAAAGTAACGATGTGTACATAGATATTTTCGCTTGCTCCTGCGTGTGTGTATAGGAAATAAACAATACATTGCGTTTCATAGGTATTGCTCCAGTTAAATGCAGAAAGAGCAGTGACAGCACCGACGTGGAGATTGGGTTTCTTTTCAATGACGACCAGAGGAATGCGATTGTGTCTGTTGATGTGATAAAGCACCGATCGGGTATGTTTACGTCCGTCGCTACATGGACAAGATCTAGGGGAATTGGTCCGACGTGTGTCAGTTAACATTTGTGCGGGAGGGGGTTGGCTACTGGATCTCCAGTATGTTCGAGTTCGCATTGCCAGACTTGGTGAGGTGTGTACGGTGTTGAAAACCAGTTTTGCAAAAAGATGTCCAAAAATATCGCTAACGATGCTCAAGATAGCAGGGTTTAACCGCCCAGTTTCTCCAGGAAAAAGTAGCAGCAGTTGCTGCGCGCTTGACTGGTTATTGTTCGCATTTGGCTCGTGAAAAGCTTTTCATAGATCTCAGAATGCTTACATGGAAATGTGCACATCTCATGCGATGGAATAGCCACCAAGCTCATTCTTCAAAATAGAACAGGCTGCTCAACCCCACTACCTGTTCAATACCAGCGAAATGAAGGCTCTGGTGTGGTTACTTGCAGGAACCATCATCGCTGGTATAGAAGTCCACGCCGTTCAGATTGATTGCGATCGATTATACGAGTGTCCAAGTGAGTATGAACCTGTCTGCGGCTCTGATGGCGTCACATATCCGAATGAATGTGAGTTTGAAAAAGCATACTGCGAAACCCTCGATGAAGCGTTGTTCATCATGTCTCGGCATGCGTGTGTTAAGTACGACGAGGATGAAGTGAATGAGTCTACCCCATCAATAACAACTCCGCTACAAGCGCAAAATGAAGGCAATGCGTTTTGCAACATGAATTGCAAGGAAGATAAAGACTTAGTATGCGGCACAGATCAGGTCACGTACATCAATGACTGCTATCTGCTCGCAGCGAAATGTGAATCACCAAGTGTTGATAAAGCTTACCACGGTCCATGTGATAATCCAACTTGGCCACCACATATCTCGCATCCTGGAACAGCTCCGCCTGCCATATTCAATAATGACGCCAAAGCAGAGCCTGTGGGCTCATCGTACAATCCGGCAACTCTCTCTCCGCTTGCAACAATCGTTGGCGATGGGAGCGTGTTTTGCAACATGAAATGCAAGACAGAGCGCGACTTTGTGTGCGGTTCAAACGGAATCACGTATCTGAATGATTGCCATTTACTCGCAGCTAAATGTGGCACACCGGACGTGGATAAGGCTTATCACGGTCCTTGCAATAATCCGACCTGGCCACCTGAAATATCGCACCCCAATACGCCTTCACCAGCAAGTTTAGCAAACGAAGAAGAACCCACAGATGGCTCATATAATGATTTATCGACTTCTCTGCCTTCGAAGCCTATTGATGAAGGAAACGTGTTTTGCAATATGAATTGCAAGACCGAGGAAGACTTTGTGTGTGGCACTGATGGCATCACGTACCTCAATGACTGCCATCTGCTCGCGGCGAAGTGTGGATCGCCCGACGTTGAAAAAGCGTATCATGGTCCGTGTGATAATCCAAAAGATCAATCAGAAGCTTCGTTTTCTGAAACTACAGCTTCCGTTATGATCGATAAAGATGAATTTGCTGGCTCCTACTACAATCCATCCCTTCCGGAAAAAAGTGATGATAACAGTGTGTTCTGCAACATGGAATGCAATTCGAACGAGGATCTCGTATGCGGTACAGATCAGGTCACGTACCTTAATGATTGTCATCTCCTTGCCGCGAAGTGCAAGAATCCGGCGGTCGACAAAGACCACCATGGTCCTTGCATTAAGTCATCATACGAAAACATGAACTCTATTGAACCATCGTACGATCCACCGGCGGTCACTGTGCCTGAAATAACCATCGATGTTGGCAGCGTGTTCTGCAACATGGATTGCAAAACGGAACAAGATTTTGTGTGCGGAACAGACGGTATCACGTACCTCAATGATTGCTATCTACTTGCTGCAAAATGTGAATCGCCAACTGTTGATAAAGCTTACCACGGTCCGTGTGATAATCCCACATGGCCGCCTTCAATTGCGTATCCTGGAACGATCCCACCAGCACCTACTCCATACGCGGCCGAAGAAAGCCCAATAGACTCACAGTACCAAACAATAAACATCATCTCACCACCAACGATCGTTGATGATGGTGATGTATTTTGCAACATGGAGTGCAAGACGGATGAGGACTTCGTTTGTGGCACGGATGGTGTGACGTACCTCAACGACTGTCACCTTTTAAAAGCAAAATGTGGAAACCCAAATGTGGACAAAGCTTATCATGGTTCATGTGATAATCCAACATGGCCACCGGAGGTATCTCATCCTGGAACAGCTCCATCATCTACAAATGGTGATGAAGAACTGTATAGCCCGCCAACTGCATCACTTCCAGCTATTAGTGATGACAGTAATGCGTTTTGCAACATGAATTGTAAAAGTGATGTGGATCTGGTGTGTGGCACGGACGGAGTTACGTACACCAACGACTGCCATCTCCTTGCGGCGAAATGCAATACACCGAACATCGATAAAGCATATCATGGTGCATGTGACGACCAGACAGGGTCATTCGAGCTCTATCACTTATTGACTACGTCTGCCCCAGAGATAGTTGAATTGACAGCAACAGCGTCGATCGAACGGAAATGCTCCCCACTTTGTGAACGCGTGTACGACCCTGTTTGCGGTTCGAACGGCGTGACGTACGCGAATCCATGTCTGCTCGAATATGCGAATTGCGAAAATCCCAGCGTGGTCAAGTTGCTGGATGGCAAGTGTCCGTCTCATATTGGAGTGCGCGGCAGTAGTACGAACCCTCGAAGCACAGGCTGCGTACCTGACGTCTGTCCATCTATTGAAGCTCCTGTCTGCGGCTCCGATGGTCACTCATACGTCAATATTTGCATGTTCTCCAATGCGCAATGTATTCAGCCAGATCTTCGCCTCCTGCATACAGGAGAATGTGGAGACAGTACGATCTTATCCTGCTCCACCATGACATGCCCAGCATTTTCGGAATGCAGAGAAGAAGAAGGCACTGGTATAGCGTATTGTGCCGATGTTTGCTCGCCAGAACGATGCAGTGAATATGAAGTTTGTCAACTGTTGGAAGAGACATGCTTCACAGCGCCATGTGCTCCAATCGCGACCTGTGTCCCCATCGACGTCGAAGAGTAGCACAATAAGCATTTAGCAATGCGTACATATCATAGATATATAAAACAAAATACATCCAAGCAACAACAAAAATCACTTTCATTTCTTGTTTGTGCAACATCTTAGATTTCGAAAGCACTGAGAGCATACACCAGCCACTCTTTTAATATGTCAGCATTGTAGATTTGATGATTGCCGAAACGCGTCTACGAGTGGTCATACACCGCTACCTTCAGCACAAATTATGCAAGCGCATCGTTCGTGGTATCCATCTTGTGCATGGTATTGAGGATTTTTGTTTGGTTGGCTATGGACCAGGGAATGAAGCGATATGGTACCGTAAGTCGACTACTTCCATTACAGCCATCATTAGCCTTCTCAGCGCATTCAACAACATTAAGTTACAGCGCGCGCAATGGCATAAGATACTGGTATTCACGAAGACAGTTCGTTGAGCTTCGTCCATTTGAATGATCATTCATATGAAAGACATTTTAGATAAAAGATCAATGCTGAGCGCGGGAATAGCAATGCACAGGTGAACAGATAGCACGCATGAACCAGTTGAATCTCATCATTTGCTCGACTTGCACTGATTGTAGGGTTCCATCAAACCTCATCAAATGTCAAGTCAATGATCTTAACGTCATTGCTGCTTTGAGTTTCAGAATACGTACGTGGATGCTCTGGCATCAACAGGCCATCATTTTCCACCACAAGCTCACTATCCGATCCAATAATGTAGCCATCGTTTCTTTTTGCATTCGTACCCATATACGATCTATCTGCCTCTTTATCGGTGTCACCATAACCATCGTCTTCAAACCACCCATCATCTGCATAATCAAATTGATCTGATGACAACGAAGAAGCGCACGAGTCGACGTTGATACTGAGCTCCATCTCGGCTTTGTGCATCGGTTTGTGTGAGGAATCCCTTCGCTTGCAGTTGTTGTGAATATTCATCATCAAATCTTTGTCACTACTGCCATATTCAGTATCAAGTTGTCCATCGCGATTCTCACCTCCCAAATCAGTATCGTTATTATTCTTTTTCTTCGACTGTTTGTTTTTCTTTTCTAATCGCCTTCGTCGTTTTCTCCTTGTATGTTGCACTAGTAATGTCCAAACTAAATCTTGTTGGCACTCAGGGCAGTTCCCTTGCTCAGAATGCAGCCCCAACGGTAATGCTACACGACGTCGGTCACCATTACCACGCCCTAACTCTGCTGCGCCAATTGACGACGAAAAATGATCGGCTAAGCAGAGCGAATGACATTCCATGCTGCACCCTTCGTGGTAGCATCTCAACGTGTTTTCGCCAGGGCAGTACAGGTTTTCTTCACACACAAAGCAACGAGCCATATTGTCATCATCTCCTTCTCCTCCTGGTAAATAACACTGTCCTGATATGGTAGCGAAGTCCGCAAGGGGTTTTATTTCACATTCCATCTGAGCTGGCCATTGGAAATAACCCGTCGATCGGGCAATTTCGTAAAAATCTATAGAAGCCAAACAGTTTTGTGAAAGGAAATCGCAAAAAACTCCATGGCATACTGTAAAATTGCGTACATTCGGAAGTGTAGCTGATCGTCAAATGTGATTCCTTCCACGGACCTACGTGCACAATCTCATGCAACTGTGCTATCTTGCGCTTCACAGCATACGGTTGCCCCAGCCCCTTCACTCCTTTCAGCGACAGCAATCGATCTCTCGTCGCTAAGCTCACATAAGGATGCTGCCACGCATATTCAACTAAAAGTAAAGCGTATGGTTAGCCCACCACAGTAACATACACACAGTGTAATCAACCTATTCGCCTCTACGCTGTTACATTGCAATGCTTGACATTTCGTTGGAAATCCATGCACAATCGCGATCATCTCCCTGTACATGACCAGTAAAAATAGAGTATATCAGCTGCTTTTGTTTTAGTATAACCACGTACAACCATAACATGAATGCACCAGGGTCGGTACTTCGTCGTGCGCTTGGCACCGTTCACTAATTCGCCGTTGTGTTGCCGGATGCGACGCGTTGGCGCGACCGTGAACCCCACGTATGTACACCGCATCCGGTGCGGCTTACGCGCGGGTGTCAGCAAGTAACACGCATAGAACGCCATCGCTTCATACACTACACGCTACTTAGGATACCCACACACACGTCCAGTCCAGCAATTGACAACAGTTCCACTGCGTTCGTTCCTAGTCCAACACTGCATTTCATTGTGATCAGACGCAGGAGTGATGGTACAGCATTTGATTCTGCGAGCCATTACGAGCCGAACCGTGTTGAGTTGTGGTTAATAATGGCTATATTACCAAAGAGTGCAAAAACAAATCGGCTCGGCTTGTTCAAGCAAGCCCATGACCATCATTCTCTCTAAAATCGATCCGCAACAATCAAAAAGGAAGCATAAGAAGAGTTGACCAGATGACGTCTGTTGTGGAGGAATATAAGCAATTAGTGAAGCAGCAGGAGACACTCGAAGAAGAGATTGGTGCGATCGTTGCTGAATTAACGAGTGGTCCGAATGCACCAGGCGTGAACGGGCCGTTAGTGGACGCTGAAGGGTTCCCGCGTGCCGATATCGACGTTTACCGCGTACGTCACCAACGGCACAATTTGGCGGTGAAGCAAACAGATCATCGGATGACCATGAAACGCATTGAAGAAATTCTTCCTTTGTATGCTGCAGTAGTTGGTAGTCTTGGTGTGACTGACGTACCCACTAATCGTTTCTGTATGAATGGAAATTATAGTGTGTTTGAAGCCAAGATGAAGGATAAGCAGCAAAGTTCAAATGGCGCATCAACAGTGACGCTTCCTCCGTCGTTGCCAACAGTATCACCGACGCTTGTGACTGAGAACCCAACGGTGCAATCTGGACCAAAAGAAGTCGGTAAGGGGATTAATGCTGTGAAATTGAAGTTGAGGTAGAAGAGATGTTGATTCATTTGCTTCTGTTTTGACGACAATATTGATAAAATACAGATGCAGCAGATCGAGTGAAGAAGCCATTTGCTGTCGTGGCGAATATCCAAAACGGTAAGATGGACAATACCCAACATATATGATCTATACTGCCATATCTGATGGTCGAATTCACCTTTTACCATCATCATCATTTGTTAGATTCTCCGGCAGAATGGGCAGGTCTTAGCCCATCCGATCAGGTGATTGTCTTTGGTACAGCCGATGCCACGAATCATCGCAACTTAGAAGCGATTAAAGATATCGTGATGCGGAACATCGGCAGCCCCATCCGCGTAATTGTTCGTCGTTCAACAGGAACTGGCAGTTCATCTGATGATGAATGGGCATTCTTCGAACTAACATTGACACCACAGCAATGGAGTGGTCCGGGTGTTTTGGGCTGTTTATTGCAGCCGATGCCACAGGAGAATAGATCCTCCAGCCCATGACAAATGCAAAATATGAATCGCACCTGCGCGATATGAAGATAACCACATCCAAAGACCTGCGCATGAAAGAGAGAAAAAACGGACTTAATAGTAATCAGTAAATCTTGAACAACCAGTGCGTTTGTGTTCTCCAGGTGTCAAAATCTCGAGGAGCTGTATTTTAGACTAATAATTACATCAGCTCCAATACAGTTCTGTTTCACGACCATAGCACTAAGCGTGGCCAATCACCAACTCGAGACCAACCACTGAAAAAAAATTTGCTGTTTTGAAGTATTGCACGAATCCCCATGCCATGAATAGAAAGCCAGCAATAGTTCGTCGAGGAAACAATAAACGCCGTGCGCTTAGAGACGACGACCACGGCGACCACCTTTTCGGCGGGTGCTATCCGTTGGGATAGGCGTGACATCTTCAATACGTCCGATCTTCAAGCCATTACGAGCAAGAGCACGAAGGGCAGATTGCGCACCTGGACCAGGGGTCTTGGTCCGGTTGCCACCAGTGGCGCGCACCTTGATGTGTAGAGCAGTGACACCGACTTCCTTGCACTTGGCAGCCACGTCTTGGGCAGCAAGCATAGCAGCGTACGGCGAAGCTTCATCACGATCGGCTTTCACCTTCATACCACCGGTCACACGGACGATGGTTTCACGGCCCGAAAGATCGGTGACGTGCACGAAAGTGTCGTTGAACGACGCAAAAATGTGGGCAACGCCAAACACTTGCTCGCCTTCCTTCAACGTTGGGCCGACGCGGGTGACCTCCTCTACTTCCTTCTTCACAATTTTCTTCGACTACAATACCATATAACGCAGCATTATGTCAGTCAACGCTGTTCAATAGCATTCATAGAGGCAACACACACGCATGCATAACCAAAAGCAACGCACCATGATGGATTCGGACTTTAAACAAAGAGTGATCAGAGATACAACCGTGAGCGCCAAAGCTCCCTCGCCACCCCACCAGTCAAACCAGTAAAGTGAACCGAGTCGACGGTTCGATGATAATACCTTCGGTCTCTGACACCATGGAACACTACCGTACTGAACCGGTCCTTGCAATAATTATTCAAATATTAAAACTACATAATATTATGCAAGTTTGTATAATATTTCTCTATAAATGGTATTTCAATAGTAAACAAAACTTGATTTTTTGCTCTTTCACAATAAAATATCGAAATAATAGGGTCAACTTCAACATCCACTTAGCTACTCAATGACATCCATTTTTCTTGCTTCCAACTCTCTTTCTTCATATAGTTTAGATCCAATTGGGATCTGAGGCTTCGGCTGCGACCAACGCCGTGTCATCATGGAATTGCACCACTGTTTCATGGGCATACTCCGCTACCATCCGCATGAGAATGATGTGATCATGCAAACTCACAATCGCAATAAGTCGCGAGATGATGACATGACAAATCACAAGCAATGACATCGTAGGCAACATGGTCGTCGCATAGTCCGACTTGCCCTCATGTACCATGAACGCTCGATAAAAAGTCATCAATATCACTAAGTTCCCATTTCCTGTGGTGGGGCCGATTTTGACTAGTGAAACAGTCGATGACTGGGTCGGGACGAAGCAACTCAGCAATCCAAATCCACCTAACACGGCGTAGAATCCTGCAGAAAGATCCAATGCCTCCAAGTTGTTGGTTTCCAGTAGCCAGAACAGCGCTAATGGGTAATATAATGCCTGACCCGTACGAAGTAAGACACTTGTGACGGCAGCCACCATCTGGGCGCATGATTTCGACACGACTTGTGCTTTCTCGCAGCAATGCGCGACCACTGGTAAGCTGAGGACAATACTGTCAGTGCAGAAACAAAATAGAAACGCTGGCAGAAAATCGCCTATGAACGCCAACGTATTGACCTTGAACCAGAGTTTCATCATGATGGGGATCACAATCACCATATGAAGCACACACACACCTAGCACACCAAGCACGAGCTGCATCATCGGCCTTAAGAAGACTCTCCATTCTTCGTAGTGTAGAACGATGGATCCTGCAAGTAGGGATGCCACTCCAATTGGGGCGATTGTTTCGAGGCCGCTAACAATCCACTCTAGCACCAACTGCAGTTCGACCGTCACACCCAGCATGTAGTGAGGTTTGTTGTGATGATCAAGTATTGAAGGATCACCCGATAGACTATTCCCTGTAGCAGCCTCCTGTGGTTTGCCTGTAATACCGCTTTCGCGCTGCAGCACCCGTTTTCCGCAAACAAATCCCAACAAAAGCGCAAACGTCACGACACTTAGCGACATCGAATCAGCAAATGCCTCCACAAAGTTGTCTGGGACGATGGCGTTGGTGAAATCATTTGCCATGTCTTCGAACCGCATACCGACGGGGTAATATACGCTTTCGGAACTACTGTTGGTGCCAGGATTCTTTGCCAAAATGTCATTGACGTCTGTGAGTGAAAAAATTGCTGCGCTGCTGCCGATTATTGTGGCCGTCGTGTTGGCGCCTAAATAGACTGGCAGCGCAATGCTTTCATTCGAGCAAATAAACGAATCATCTGTCGAATCTGCAAGCTGCAAGTACGTCTGTTCTGAGTCACACATCATCGCCACTGTGCCATTCATTCCCACCGATACCCCCAGTGTTGCCTTGAGCATCAAAGCAGAATTAATGACGCTCGATTTCTCGGTAGTCGAGCCACCAAAGAGTCCAAAATGCCGAAACAGAGCGACAGCACCCACGCCTTCCAATGTCGCCAAAAGCGCTATCACAAATACATAACAGGCTGTAGAAAAGCTGAAAATCCATGGCATCTTACCGCCCATGACCAAATCAGCAACGCCATTCACCACTTGACAGAACAGCAATGGCATCGTCACGCAGTTCCAGCAACGTAGGAACAGTTTTCCTGGCAACAAAATCCATCGTGTAGCCGCTGCTAGCACCAGCTCTCCATTAATCGATTGCCGATCGTGTTGTTCTGTGTTAGATAGTACAAATGCATCGGCAGTGCCACCGACTTGAATCAAAATAATGCCAATAACAATACCCAGAATAGCAGCTCCAAGGACCATCAAAAACCGTGCTCGGTGCTTTTCCATCAAATGCTCTGTATGTGGTTGTCGGAGTCCTTGCTTCACATCTAACGCTTCGCCATTTACTTGAACGCCACCACCCCGGCCAAATCGAGCATAAAAATGTCGATCATCAAAAGCCCGGGGCAACGTCGGTGGCGCTGAGCATGTGGATTGAGGTGACGTGACTCCTGTCTGGTTTGAACGGTTATTTTGCCCAAAAAGGCGCATGCCAGCGCGTCGCAATGTGCTGCTTAACGAAGACGATAAGCTCTGAATGTGATTGGCAATCTGGTGAGACAAAGTCGGTCGATTAATCCCGGCCTCATGCCAGATCGATGACTTGATACTCATACCACCATCATCAGATATATCATGATCGTAATGCCATTTAAACCCCGTGGTTAAACCCGGTGTCGTATTTCCGCCTACTGGCCCCTTACTGGATATGAACGATGAGATTAGTGGGGAAGGACCAGCTGGTGATGGTGCTAATCCTGGTAGTGTTGGTGTTGGACGAGCATCTTTCGTTGCACTATTCGGCATAGCTTGCTGTGCCTGAAAAACAGAAAAGAACCCAGATCTGTTGTTTGGATTTTGATCTAGATGCATCTTTGGACTGAGCATGTAATGAGGCGGCATCGGGATCATATTCGGCGAGTCCTCAGAGGACGCAGTGATACTATCACCAGTGTCAGATGACCCTAGAACGGAAGGTCTATAGTTATATTGAATCGCACGGCTCGAGGCCACCGTCTGTGAACTCCGTCGCGACTGGTGTGGAGCGTCACGTGAGGGGCGAAATTGCTCAGAGATATTAAGTTCGTCGTGAGATTCCTCTGACGAACTCCGTGATTCGGAGTGACTTCCAAACGACATGTTTGAGTTGCGAGGTGAGTCAGGAACACTTAACAGATCTTCGTTAATTGTTATACGATGACCTGAGCCACTGGTAGCATGTGTATGAGCGTTTACGGTCGCAGCTTCGCCAGTCTGAAACTGATTCAATCCCTGATCACCTTTCTTGAAACTCTTCAGGTCAATGAGTTTGGCACCGCCGACGCTTTGCACTCTTCGTAGTCGTGAAGTTGCACTCGCAGTAAATTCGTTTGCATTGCCTTCTTCTTCCTCACGGACAGAGTTGACGACAGTTGTTCTGGCTCGAGATCGACCGTGCTGCAAATCCACATCATCATCTCCGTACTTATACGATTGACGAAAAAAATCGGCCACTTTTCTTTCAGAGACACGTTGTGCACTCAGTGTTCTTCCCAACGGGACAGGAGGAGCCAAAAAATTCAGCGTCTCTGCGGTAATCGTTGCATTTTTTGATGTCGCTACTTTTGTGTCCGGCTGTTGCACTGCCTTGGCCTCGTGACGGTGGGCAGAGGCATTTAGACTATTGATAGACCCTCGGTAGACTCCTGTAAAGTCCAAGCTACCATCGGTTGTCCTCACAGTCACATCTTCATCCAAGGATGTCAGTGAAGGCGAAGATATTGGTTCGATCGCATGCTCGCCAGATGGAATTGCTTCAGCGTTGGTTACCGGAGTAAAATGAGTCAGTCTTGATATAGTGGGAGCCGGAATATTAATGTACTTCATTGTATCGGTGACCACCGTGCTCGGTTCCAGTGATGTCGAAGCACCATACTTACCGGATTTTCTTTCCAAGGCATCCGATTCATCACTTATTGCTGTTGAATTGACTAACAGAGGAATCTCCGATGATTCAGTCGAGATATTAGTAGTGTTTTCTTTACGCACCATATCCAGAGACACAAACGACAAATCATCACTCGACGTGGACAAATATCGCGAAGCCACCTCACCGGATTCCGAAGAACTAGAGCTGATCTGTGAAGCTGCCAAATTTTGTTTCACCTTGTTCGAACTTGGACGTAATGCAACACCAGAAGCATTTAAGCTATCCGAATTATCCGATGTAACTAGTGATTTGGCAGCAGTCGGCAATCCAGCACTTGTACTTACCAACGATGCATCCGTCGTTCCATGTTTCTTAACTAGCGGTTTTTCTTCTAGCTGTATGGATTGTTTTTCGCTACCAACTTGACTGAGAGACAGGTCATCCTCTAGCATGGCGACGGAGCTAAAGGATTCCGAGCCAGCATAATCTGTATACGAAAGGCTTTCTGCATCAGACCCTCGATCACTCCCAACGAAGAACTTGTGGTCAGCGAAGGAAGATGCTACAGATGATTGCATAGATGATGCTAAAGAATCGGCCGAAAGACGCTCATTCTGATCCATCTCACCAATCATTTCATGACCACCCTCTTCTTCAAATTGATAATTGGCTTCCATGAAATCAATCACAGAATGGCTTTTGTTTCGAAGCCAGGAATCCACATTAGCTACCTTGAAACTCGGATCCGGACTGCCACTAACAGTGCTAATTCTCTCTTCATCCCCGCTATCATTTGCACAAGTTACGCTCTCCACATTTTTTTGTTGCTCACTTGTATCATTATCTGGTATGGCTGGGCTATTCAGGTCATTGTGGTTTGTGTGTTGTTGGTATGCTTCGTGGATGAAGCTACCATCTTCTTGCTCATAATTACCGTGGTCAGGTTTATCCATCTGAAACGACGTGTCGATAGCTTCAGTGAATTGGTGGAAATCATCACATCCAGTTTTCATAAACCCAGCGCTCTCATCCAGAAAGCTGTTAGCGCGATGAGAATTTGCATCGTGATCACTTCCACGACGCTCCTGTGCTTCAATATCACTCTTGTTGATACCTACAAAGCTGTCGTCATCCGCATTTATGGGAGATTTATCCTCAATAAAGCTGCTTTGCGCACCAATGAAGCTATCATCGACACTATTATAACTTTCACGCTCTTGATCATCATCGATAAAGCTATTATCAGCGTCATAGTAGCTGTGATTCACGCTGTCGGTGCTTCTACGCTGGTCATTATGCTCATTTTCCTGTGTGAAGCTGCTTTTACTGATACTGGATTCGCGTTGACGAGATTGATTGCCCATGAAGCTGTTTTCTTCAATATCAAAACTTCGTCTTTGGCCAAGAAAACTGTTCTCATTCTCTCCATCGACCAAACTATTACCGACAGCTCTGTCATTATCGTCATCACTTGCTCGGGGTGAAGTATCACCGGTAACATTGTCATCACCCGGTCCACCTACAAAACTATTATCGATACTATCGTCACTTTCACGTGGTCGATCACTAATAAAGCTGTCGTTCACATCTCCCACAAAACTGTCCTCGACGTTGCTGTCATCGCTTCGTCGAGGTCCATCGTCGATGAAGCTTTCATGTGTAGCTGCGCCTCTTACAAAGCTGTCATCCACACTGTCAGTACTCATGCGAGATCGTTCGCTAAAAAAACTATCATTCGCTCTTCCCTCTACGAAACTGTTGTCCACACTGTCCTCACTTCGACGTAGTCGATCACTGATAAAGCTGTCATTGGCTCCTTCTACAAAACTGTCGTCGTTGCTGTTGTAACTTCGAAATGAATCGTCTCCACGTGCTTCGGCAAAACTCTCCTGCCCCTCTTCATCAGTAAATCCGCGAATATTGGCACCATCAAGCCGGAATGACAGGTCTCCATCATCTTCAGCAACGTCATCTCCCTCACTCTCCTCATCACCTTCACCACCGCTGTCGTCCTCTTCATGATGCATAAATGACTGCTCTTCACTATTGTGATCCGCAAAGGGTTCTTCACTCGGAACCGACCTGCGAGTATTGGGACTATCGAGCTGATAGGTGGTCATATCAAGGCAGTCCATATCGTCCGCCTGTTCCTGCATGCGCTGGAGCGTCTGGCCGTCGTCGTCTTCGTCGCTGCTACTGTCATCTGAGAGGAAATCACCGAAAGTCGTCGTCATGCGTCTGTTGTTACTGCTTTCCCGCAACGAGACAGCACTGCTGATCGAGATCGCGCGCTGTAGCTTCGGCGACTTGCCTGGCATCATCATTTGTGCAGCGTTGGGGCTGTCGAGAAGAAACTGCGTCGCCAAGGATGAGCTACTTCGGTCGATCTCCACCTCCTTCATCTTTCTTTACTTATCTGATGGAGATGCTTGGGGATGCACACGGAGACATCCAGTTACGAGAGTGTGGCACTTGCTTTCCCACATGTTAATATTTGGACGCGTAAAGGTGCGGGTGATTGTAATTACACCAGCTGGCGTGTGGATGGGTGTCTCGAAATAAGAACATATCGTTTCTTAAATAAGGTGAAAATCATAATATTATCTTTGTATAGCAGGTGCAAACAAGAAGACGTTTTAAAAGCCAGGTATTATTACATCAATAATTGGAGTTTGGTAGAGGTTTGCTTGCCTCTGTAGCTGGTCAGCGAAGAGACGTTTTGAGAAGCGATATTGTTCATAACACTTCCAGTCCGATGAACATGGCGACCAATGTGCGGATATGTGCTTGCGGTATGGCGCTTAAGCCGACAAGAGCATGGTCACGCGATTCAATTGAGTCTGGTTGGCAACCAGAATATCACAGTGCAAATGAACAGTACACTTAGCAGCTTTCGTGGGTTGCAAGTCACAAGCATTATTACAGGCATACACTAAATCAAAAGAAGGAATCTCCAGCATTCACATCCATGCTACTACTGTGTTTCAAGTGGCATAAAAATAAAATGTGTTTGTGGTCCATCAGATCTGTAACAGAAAGTCTATCGCCATTGGGTTGGAATCCCTCGGTCGAAAGATGGTGTTGTTTTATATATCGTCATTTGGATCACCACGATACAATGCAGCTACAATCTGTGCTCTTGAGTATAAACCGACAAACGTTTTGTACATATAGGGGATTCATCGGCTTCCTTTAATAGTTGATGCTTCGCGCGCTCCCCCTCATCCTTGTGACGCTTTGATGGTAAGAATGCAAGTGAGCAATTGAGAAGATTCTTGACGTGGTATGCACACTGCCATTCAAACCCGAGCAGTATTGAACCGGTCCGGCACCTGATAACTGAACCGCAAATATTGCAATATTAAATTTTTTGGATATTGTAAAAAGCGATATTTGAAATATATTATTTTCTTGAAATATATTGTATGGAACAATATAAATATTGAGGTGTCTTCAACCCTTATTGTTTGGATCAACTTAGCTAGACACCCCGGAGTAGGCGTCTCCGATACCTGGACTTGATGAGTCCAGGAGAGTAGGTGTTCATTCTTAAGAAAGATGTTCCTCTCAGCATTGACATCCCTATCGAGAATGAACTTGCAGTGAGGGCACTGAAAGATTTTCTGGTGCTCGATCGTGTGGTTGATTCTCCCACACTGAGAACAAGTCTTTGTTGTAAAGTGTTCCTTACAGTCGTATGTATGATGCTTGCCTTCCTTTCACACCGATACTACCGTGCCATGTTTTCTGGACAGTCACTTTGATTCTCTACGCATTCGATCTCCTCGGACATGCATTCTCATCACTTCGCATTCTTTCTTGAAAAGAAGAATGACGCTCATTGCGGAGAATTGGAAACAAGTTTCTGCTTCTATCGACAGAGAGGAAAAAATCACATCAAAATATATCCCACCGGTGGGAGAAGTGGAGGAATAAAGGCTATCACAAAGGGCACCGAGAATGTCACCTTTACCAGGACGTAAATCCTACGGTGATATTCTCAATGTCTTTGGTAATAATACGGAGCCACGATACGAAAAAGCTCGGATGTTGATTGTTTAGTAGTGGGAAACGAGCAATAGCTTACGACAACACTGCATCCTGCCCACACGCTCTTGAAACTCATTCATAGCGCGATGGTATTGGAGATGGCCAATCCAAGCGTGTAAACGACAGTCGACGCCGAAAATTTAGCAATAGAAGAGATCACCAAAGTGAATGCCAAGTTCGCAGCCACCTCTGTACAATCCAGCGCCGTAGGCATTCCAGTAACCGAGTAGGTAACCCCATTCTCCTCAACCATCGCAAGTACATCCGAAGCGGTATGGTCCAAATCYACCCCAGCCTYCCCAACCTCTCCGCCATTCCTTCTTGTCATCAGATTCCGCACCGCGAAGATCGACTTCTTTCTTGTCGGTTTGTTGTTGTGGTGGTGGTTCTGGGATATACTCGGCAGTATTAGTGAGYGTGACTCYCTTGGGAAGTYCAAGTYCYTTGAYCGCTTGTAGYGCTTCCTGYGGYGAGATGACGGATGATGGATTGGCTGGAGCAGCAACGTCATCGCTGACTGCAGAATTGGTGGATGCCACACCAGTAGTGATAGCGACAAGCGCAGCGACAACGAAGGTAAYGAACTTCATGGTGTTGTTGTGGCTTGTGAAGTTGGAAGCAAGTAGCGTTATGTTGGTTTAGAGAGCAGTGGTGGTCGATAGATTGTTGTGAAAGTCTGTCGTTGTCACTGGGGRTTGTGATTGGGACGTTTCTAGGCGAGAATGCGTAATGYATTTCGTTGATTTGGAAGCGATGGTTGCTAGTTGTTGTACTTGTGTGTGATTGACGGATGTCGAATGTCGAGCGTCGGATATCATGTCACRTCTTGGATACCTGATGACATCAAGTTGATTGTTGTTTCTGTGTTGAATGGTGATGGCGTCCGTCGTGCATTCGGTCGCATCTGTTTTCGTTCCATCCCATTCGAGTGGCGGAAGTAAGGCAGATGTGATGATGGTGGTTTTGGTTGAAAGTCGATATGTGATAGGTGGTTCGTCTTGATTGTTGGCTGTGGCGAGTTGGTGGTGAAGAATTGAATGTTTTGACGATGAATGAAGACGGTGGCGGTTCGAATACTAGACATTGATTATTCTAGACACTACTACATCTTTTTTTGTGTTGGTAAAAAGTATTTGCTGTAGGAAATGTAACTAAACACTTTTCACGTTTCTTTGAACATAAATTCAATTCTCTACACCGTGCATTATACTTGTCTCGATTTTTGTTTCCATTGCAATAGCGCATACGATTGTTGATGGTAATATGAAGTAAGAATTGRCAGAGATGCGTGTTCGTATCTYGTCCTTTGAAGTAAGACTTGGTGAAGATACAAAAAGTAAAGCTATTATTTAATACGGAGCGCATCGAGAATGTCACCCTTATCCACAAAAATATATAGTTATGAATTCAACTGCTGAACGACAAATTTGTTTTCGTCTTCGGACCCAAAGGTTCATCCTCAACAACATCGCTGAGATTCTTGATATCTGGAAACACCTGACGTACATTAGATAGCCTCAAACAATGTATTCACATCATCTATTTGCAAGAAAATGTTTTCACAAACACTCGCAATTTAGCGAATTTGGTCTTCCGTAATGGACCAGCAAACATATCATAGCATTCGACCATTCTCCAATCTACTGCTACGGAAAGCACAATGCCATCGCGCGGAACAAAGCATACGGACCCACTAGACAAGAAGAAGATCCTCAGAGTTTCGTAGAGCTAGAACATAGGATAAAAAAATAAGTGTCGCTTAGTGCTATATGTTGCTAGGCGATAGCTGGACTCCATTGGAGTCTCCAGTATTATTACTTAGGGTGACATTTTCGTTGCGCTAGGTAATAATGCAATATAGCCATTCCTTCCCAATATCCTACTCACCTTAAACTGTTTATGTATCCCAGAAAACTTGCTTGAAAGATCTGTACTTGTCTTAATCCTCTCGTGTTTTTTCATGAGGAGACGTTTTTGCTTCCGCCATAGTCGTCTGCTCCTGTTTGTCTTCGGAGGAGGCAAACACGAGATGACTGATGTCTTCCACATCTTCAGCGCGTGCGAAGTTCGCGGTGGAAGAAGAGCTGGTTCTAGATCCTAAATCAGTTCTAGTTTGCTGCGAACTCATCCGTGCCAATACCTCGTCTTCACGAGGTGATGGAATATCTGGACGAATCGGAGGTAGGATGGGTGGACCTTGCATCGTCTTCGACCAAATTGGTGAAATGGAGCGAGCATCTGATCCTGAGATAGTAGGAGGCTTAGCACCAACAACCGAAAGAGTGCCAGGTTCCATAGTCGCAGTACCACCAGCACGAGTACCTGGTGACGGTAAGATTGGTCGCACAATGGCGCTTGGCGCAGTAGCTCCTGCTAATGGAGACACTGTAGGTCCTCTTCTCGCAAGGACCTTTTCGCGCATCATAGCAAGTTTCTGCTTCTCTGGTGACGTGTCTTCCTCTTGAATACCCCCGGGAATACGCTCGCTAGATGGACTTGGAATCACGATCGATTCAGGTCGAGATCGAATTTTTTTATGCTTTGGAGAAGCGTTACCTTCATCTCGTTTTTCACTCTTGGAGGTATCAAATATATCAATTGCTGTCTCGAGCGATGGTGGAGCAGGCGCCACTTTGCCTGGAGTGCCAATACCGCCTTTAGGGTTTATCTGAACTGGTGGACCACGCATCGCGGCGGGATTAAACTTTGGCGGACTGCCGCTAGGTGTGAAGGCATTCATGGCTTGCTGCACTGCTACCTGTGAGCGATGCAATTCGCATTCACAAGCAACATGTGTATCCATATCAGCCGCATGTCGAACCATTCCACAATGGGGACACGTCGCAACTCGCATCACGCACTCGTGGCGTTCATGGCGCTCGCGCCAATGCGACGGCATCGTCTGTCCACAGCCCAAGCGACACGAAACCACTTTGTTCCGACAATCACGCTGTTGATGCTGCGCCAGAGACTGCGTCAGCACCATCTTTCCGCAATTACACATTACTAATCGGCATTGACTGAGTTCGTGGCCGTTGAGACCGCGGGCTTCTAAAAACATCCCACAGCCTGCACGGCATTGCACTAGGCGGTGCGAACATTGCTCGGCTTGGTGTTTCGCGAGATCTTGAACGCGAATCATTTGGCCACAAACGCATTTGTGCATTGCAGCTGCACTCTCAGCAGTATGCAAGTCAAACTGAGGTGGACCAACTGCTGGGGTTCTCTTTGGAGAAGCCGTTAATTTCGGCCCCAGTACTAGTGGAGGCTCTGCACCAAAGACAGAAGCAATGGGTTTCTTCAGCACGCTTGAGCTTTGTTCCGCTAGTGTTGACTTGGATACGCTCGGACTACTAGCAGGAGTAACTACCTGCGGACGTACCAGCTGCACTGGTGGACCCTTTGTGACCGTGAGTTTGGGCATTTCCTTACGCAGTTGTGGGATTGCTTCTTCGGGTTTGTCAACATGCAATTCAGCCTCTACCTGTGCAGGATATTGTTGTTGCTGCTGCTGTACGCTGTAGATACTGTCACGCACGCCAATTCTGTTGATATCGGTAAACTCTCCACGACGCACCGACGTATCCTGTTGCTCTTCATTCATTTCGCTTTCGTGTTTCTCTTCCTCGTCCTCCTCTTCAATCCTGCCTACAGCCTCGATTGGTTGAATGTATACGTCTCGATCTGTTGGCACCAACTGATTCTTCTTATGGCGACGCTTGATGTGTTTATCTGTATCGCGCTTGGCAATTAACTTGGCTACACCCGAAGCTCCGACCGCTGCCACGGCGCCGATTCCGACAGCTTCTGAACCAAGCGCATTGAAGAGCCCTGTGTCCGCTAAAATGCTCGTAGCAACGATCGGCATGAGTCCCATGCGGAAGAAGATCTTTAAGGGATCTGACACAACATACGTCATAACCATTCCCGTTACCAAAGAGCCAATCCAGAGCTGTGAATCCACTTGACCAATCGTGAAAGCAAACATGAGCACGAAATACGCGCTCCAGATGCACCACACGAAGCAAATTAAATACGAAATGTACACAACCCACTCCGGGAAGAGTGGTTTCGTCACTTTTGCTGGTTGTCGCCGCAGGAATTGGTTGTAGAGCACGCGCGACGTGCGTCTGATCTTTTTTAATTGTTCTTTTTCTTTCAAGTAAACTTGTCGCTCATGCAACGGCAATGCCGCAATCCGTTTCTTCTCCTTTGCTTCCAAGTACAGCTCGAGCTTCTTTTTCATTTTTGCGACACCACGCATTCCTGCATAGAGTTTATCCATCTCGCGTTTCGCTTCATGCTGAATACGCTTTTGTTCTTCAGAAACTGCTTGCTGTGCGCGCTTAAATGCATTGCGTTTCTTGCGAAGCTGGTCGACATTCTCCTTTAAGACACTTTTCTTGCCTTTCTGAATTGTCACGGTCAGCCGTCGATCCGGTTTCTTGGCTGCAGCATGCGATTGTTTTCTTGGTTTGCTACTCGGAAGCGCTGACACAATTGGGAGCGTATCTCCTGCAAATGCGATAACTTCTGTCATACGTCGTTCGAACTGCAAGCCGATAGCGCCCTTAAGCTTCTTCAGTTGACTTTCCGTGCGACTCAGTTCCGCTCTCGCCCGCTCCACCATCATCATCGTATCCGATTGCTGCGCTTGGCAGCCTTCGTTACATTTAAATAGCCAGTCTTGAAGTGTTTGCTGCACATCGAGGTCATTTGCATCGTCTTCGGCGTCATCGTCGTCATCCTCCTCATCACTGTTTTCTGTAATAGCATTTGTCAACTTCTTACAAATCTCTGCAATTTTGGATACTGTCGCGTCTGGAACTAGAAGCGGATCAAATTTAAGCATGTTGTTAATCATCATTTCTCCACCGGCATGTCCAAGCATCGTCGATAACTGGTTCATCGCCAAGGCTCGCCGTTCTTCTTTGCTCATCGGCGTTTCTACGCGTGCTTCGTCTGAAACTGCCGTTGGAGCTGGCGTGGCTTTAGGGAGGTCCGCTGCCACAGAAGCAATTGACATTCTCTTGGACGAATGGCGCTTCCCGAGTAAACTCAGCCTCTTCTTTTGTGGCTGCTGCTGGTGCTCCTGCAAATCATGTTCGATATGCGATTTGATCTGTATAATGATACCAGTGAGCGGGTCTTCTTCACTCGTAGTCTGTTCTGGTGGCTCTTCATCCGCATCTCGATGGTACAGCGCCAGGAAAATCCCACGACAGATGAGCCCCACTTTTGAATCAATGCCGCGCGTTTTCAGCTCGTGTATGACGAGTTGCAGTCGCTGCATTTCGATACAATTCGCGATCGCCGAGAGATCCATACTCAACAGCTCCATGGGCGAATACTGACGCGCATTCCCATACGCATCCGTAGCAACCTCAGCAATGTTACCTTCGTCATCCTCTACTTGGTAGCGAATCATGTAGTTTTGCTTACGTGCTGCTTTCTTAAACATGGCCACAAATGCCATTGTCACCGGCATCATACAAAGTGTCGTTACCAGCGCCGACACAAACGCCGATCCAACAGATTTCGGGCCTTTCTTGAGCTGATAGAGTAGCGCGTTCGAAAACATTTGGCTCATAATCACAGTAAAGATAATCGTCAGCCGTTGTGGGCGTGAAAAGTATTCGTCGTACTTGAATACGATCGAGATTAGTTTGTGGTTCTCTTTGATCCCATGCCAGAATCCGTTTGTAATCGCTCGCGCTTTTGCCTTCCATCCTTTTGCATGGAGATACTCAGGCTCCTGGAAGAGCGACCGCATATGAATTTTCTTAGTCTCCCGTAATTTTGTGCGCCTTTCGCGGTGGAACTTAATGGCATCCAACCGATCCCAGCGACTTACATAAAAGTAACACACAATGTAGATCAAGAAAAATAGGCCCATGATAATCAACACCACAAAATTCTTTTGGAGATCTTCCACGGTGACGACATGGTGAATGACATTTTCAAAGTGCTCAGTCACAAGGCTAAGCGATTTCTCGACATCGGTCGTGAAATCCGTCAAGTGCGTGCAGTTACAGATTGTGTAATGACCATCATCGGTGATATCGACCACTTCACAACCCTCTGAAGACCAGGAACTGTTGACGGTATCCCAGTATCGACACACTGGTAGACTTTTTGGACACGTGATATTCCCACTATACGTCGTTGTACCATTGCATGTGAACGTGAGTGGTGTGGTCGATCCAGAACAATTGAAGAACTTGGTATCGACGGTCCCTTTGAGACAATAGAACGTATGTATCTGCACATCCATACTGGTGTTTAGAGTCGGATCTGTAATCGATACGGCTTCTACGTTGCGCATTAGGATCTGGAATGGCGTCGTCAATCCCTCTACTGTGACTTCTTCGTCGTCTTGTAATACTTTGATGCTCATCACAGGTGAATTGACCGTCGCCCCAGTGAAACTATACGGATTCTTCGTAAACAACGTCGATTGGACATCAATAGTCGGATCCTCGTCTTCAGTATCATCATCAGAAGCCAGCCGCCGGCGTCGTGATTGGGTTCCATTTGCTATCACATACGACGCAAAACCAACAGGTACAGTTGTCGATGGCGGCGTATAGTTTGCTGCTATCTCAGCATCGGACAGCGGCAGACTCACCTTCATACCTTCCAGTTCCGACGCGCGATCGCGTTTGCCTACGATTTTCAGGTTCTTGGACACAAATGTAACAGGATCCTCGCCCGCAATGGAAGATTGCATGAGTGCACTCTCTAGTTTCCCAACGGTACTCTGAATTTGAGCGAACCATTGTTTCTCTGCCGCATATGGATCGTTATCGCTACCAGACGAGGACAACCCAGAACCGGAGCCACCAACGCTATCATCAGATGATCCCACTGAACCACTGGACGACGAACTGCCTAACCCAGTCTCTCTATCGCTTCCTTCCCTACCACTACTGTTGCTATTCGCATCAAGTGCAGTGGATAACTTACGGTTCGTAGACGAAGAAACCGAGTTCGAAGATTTTGTCGATGTCTTTGACGATTTATCCATGTCCAGCAAATTTGAAATTGTTCCGCCTACCGCTGATGCTGCAGCTGAGGACAAAACTGGCGCCGAGGCGATCTTTTCGACAAAGTTGAGCGCAAGTGATTGCGATGTTGAATCCAAGATGGATGCACTCTTCGTCAGTGTTGCAATACTAGCAGCCTGCTGCTCCAGTGCGCTAACATCGCTGCTATCGATTGAATTACTCGATGTCGTCATTGCGGTCAAAAGACCCCGCAGGGCATTGCGTTTGGCATTGTACTGTGTTTGATCCAGTGCGCAGTTATCGCCATAGTAGCCATCAAAGCAACTACAAGTGGTCGTGCATTCTAGGTTCGTCGCCAAACATCCGACAGGGTCACGAATACACTCACCTTTGGAATTGCAGGGAATGCCATTATAGGTTGGGCAGCTTTTGAGTGCTGAGGTTGATGGTGTCGGGGTTGACGTCGTCGATGTTTCGTCGGCAACATTGATCATATCGCCCAGCGCACTGATCACGTTGAGCAATGTCGCTGGATCGCCAGTCAGTGCTTTGGCCAATACTTCATCGGTTTTGGCTGCTAAATATGTAGCCTGATTTTCTTCCGAAACCTCATATTCTTCGACGACAAATTCTTTGAAGACGCGAGTGACTGCACCTAAAGCATCTTGAATGTATGCAACGAGCGTGATGGTATTGTTAGCGCCACCTCCCAACGGAAATATGGAACTGAAAAGTGGATCTAGTGATGCTGATCCCATTGTAATCTCCGCTCCACCTGAATACGCAGAACCTTTGATGTATTTGTACGTGTATTTCAACGGCAAATCTTCGTCAACCCAGTTACTTGCAAGGCAGGAGAATGTCGTCTCTAGTGCGTACCCACTTGAAGGAGACACTGTTAGCGTACCACTCGACGGAGGAGAATTTGCGATTACTGCTATGGAGGCTGTCGACGATTGTTTGGCTGAATCTTCAGCATAAAGCTGGAACTGATAAGAAACACCAGGTGTAAGGCTATTTTCCTTCAGCAACATTGTCTGTCGGGTTTGAGGAATCGCGAAAATCGCAGCTTGGTTTGCTTCTCCTAGCCCGACGATCGACCATTTCGTGATGATGATGGGTAACTTCGACTTGATGCTTCCTTTTAAAATAACACGGTCATTCGTATTAACCTTCGACACCTTTAAAGGTTCAATTGACACTTCTGGTAGTGAACCAGATTTAAAGAAGTAGACAACGGAGGTCGTGCTTGAGCGAGCATCTTTCGACGCTGTAACAGAGAACAAATAATACTGGTTTGGATTCAATGTATCAGCAGGAATGGATGGCTTCCCTGTCGTGGCCAACCCCAACTCCTTATTCTGCAGTGTCACACAGGACGTGTTAAATACATCTGTGGCACTAGTTTTTTGTAGGCAAGACCAACGAAATGTGAACGGAACCGAATTAGCTGCATCGTCAGGATCGCTGGAGATGGTCGCATCTAACGTTAATTCCTGCTCTGACCCGTACGAGCGATCTCCGCCAACGATTAAAGCAGTCAAAGCACTGGGCAGTACATTTACGGTCACAGATGCTGAGTTCTTGATTTTGGGATTGCTTACCATCGACACCACGATCTGAAAGACGTACTGCACACCAACACTTAATGTTTGCGCTGGCAACTTAAGTACCCGAGGATTGCGACTGGTTGACTTGAATTGTGCAGCTGTCAAATCACCGCGGATTTGCGTCCACACAAAATTCATATTTATTGACGACGATGAAGAGGTACTGTCTGTCGACAGATACGTTGGGTTCTCTGCTGTCGCAATGATAGATAATTCTTTCGCGCGATACACATCTTGAATGGCACCACCTTTGATGGACACTACTGGTAAAGGTATGGTTGCTCTCGTGACTACTATCGTGCTCGAATTTGCGGTAGCGCCGAGGAAGTTTCGAGCATTCAGCACAAACGAATAGCTTGCCCCTGGATCCATTACAGAGTATGTGATATTGAGCACTTGACTATTGGAAGCAACGGCTTGAGTCAAGATCTGCGAGATGGAGTTCACCGATGTGTTCGTGTTCGACGAAGTCACAAGCATCCACGTGAATGTCATGGCCCGTCCCCCCGAACCCGATGAGCTGGAGCCATCAAGGAACAAATTGTCGTACAGGCCGAGTGACGTTGCACCATTAATACTCACAAGTGGCTGAGGAGGTGAATCCGGATCTGCGATGACGATGGTGCTAGTAGCAGTCGTCAATTCAGCAGTAGCCGTTGACTTCAGAAGTCCACCACGAAGCGTCAAGGTAGCTTTCGGTATAACGGTCGCTGACTTCCCAAACAAAAAACGGATCGAAATGTCATTGGTTTGCCAAGAGCATGAAGGCGATACACCAAAATAGTTCGTTGCAGACGTACTCTCTGGCAAATCAAACAAATTAGTGCAGGCAAACGTATTATCTGGATACGCATTACGATTGATTGAACGGTCAAACGTGATTAGCATTCCCACTGCTGTATTCAAGAACTTTGCCGACACCAATTTTGGCGGCGGCGTCGAATCCTTTGTCTCTATAATCTTGACAGTCAGGTTCCCCAAAGTCTTGCTTCCATACGTAGTGTCATTACTGGTCACTGCATGATTAATCACTCCGGTATGATCTCCTTCCAGTTTGTCGTTATCATCTGCAGAGACCGTGACTTTTTGAGAGATGTTCCAGTTTAAGGGTGTGAAGGTCACACTTGTAGGAGCCACAGTTAACTGCGTCAATGACGTAGACAATGTGATGAAAACAGCTGCTGTTGGTTGTGAACGCAATATAAAACTATACGAATCGGTGAAAACATGGCCTTCAGCAACAATGAGACTGGGAGCTGTAGACAACGTATTTTGGTATACTATGATGCCCGATACATCATCGTTGAGAACTTGTACCGTAATGGTATTCACTACGTAGCTCGCATACAGCGCATCATCTGACACCACCGTCGTAGTAATGGAAGTGTTTACATCAGGATCTTCAACGAAATTGTTCATCGCGGTAATTTGAACGCTACGATTAGTATTCCAATCATCCACTCCAAATGCGATCGTCGAAGGAGTCGTTACAGCTTTTGTAGATATTGAACTAGCAAACGTTAAGACAACGGAGGCCAGTGGGGCACTAAGCAAGCTGACAGACAATCTGCTTGTCGAGTTTTCCTTTAGCATGAACGTTGTCGCAGACAATTGAATGGCAGTAAATGACAAAACGACACTTTTCACGTCGCGCTGAGATGTCCTTGAAGCTTCGATTTTAGCGATAACAATCACGTCGAAGGAAAACGAATCGATAGATATCGTCGGCTTTGCTACTAGATCATGAATCGCAGAATCATTAGGGACTTGGTAGACCATACCACTCGTACTTACATTTGTTAGATTCTGAGGTTGAAGCAGTGTCGACTGCCACATAACTTGAACGTTCGTTGACGTACGCGGAAGCATGAAAATCGATAGTGCTGTGACATTTGCTTTACGTATATCTGGGATTGTAACACTGACAATACCGATTCGATTCCAGTCACCCAATTTAGCCCTGGTATTTTCAACAATGACGACTGGTTTATCAGTCGTGGGAAAGACAGTCAATGTGACGTTCATCGATGTATTTGCTTGCGCTGCGTTCGCTGTTTCTGTAGCAATTGCCGTGAATACCAACCGCACAGATCCGAACCACGTCGCTACTGGAACTATACGAATACTCAGAGTTCCTGTTGCTATTAGTGGCAGGTTACTGAGCGTAAACATTCCATTGGTTTGCTTCACCAGCTGCACATCAGCTACTGTTTCAATTCGCTCAATGACAGAGCCATTGGTATCATTGATAATCAGCTGAAGTGCCTCCGAGCCGTCTGTGTCTGTAAGTGAAATGTTGGATATTTTCACGTCGACAGTGGAGCTCTGGTTAGTGTACACATCCGCCTTCTCGATTGCAAGGATTGGAGCATCTGCAACTCCAACTACGGTTACAGATACTGGCTGCCCAACTTGAATACTTTCTCCTGTTGACTTTTCAATACTCCTTGCGAAGCACTGAACGTCGAATCTTCCCGCAAAGTCTTGTTGAGGCTCAAGTACTATCGATAGATTGCTTGCATTGGATGTGTCCATCTCACGCCTTATCCACAAAACCGATCCAGATTGGATTTCAGACGATGTCGCGAAGACACCATTGGTTTCAATGCGGCGTACAAACTCCGGAGGGAATAACATACCCACTTCTATCACTTCCGATCCGTCTGAGTCTGGTGTGTATGCCTCGAGTACAATAAATGCGGCACGTGTATCCTCCAATATTGTTATCGAAGGCAGACTTAATCGTAGTATCGGCATATTTGGGACGGGTTTAACCACAATTTGAATTCTCTCTACTATTGAGGAATGTGATATGGATGCATACTTGGTATCGATAATCAGGACCTTCGATTTCATCCTCACAGTAACCCAAAACGTTTGCGATAGATACTTGCGTGGCAATATCGTCACGTTCCTGATTAATGCGCACAGACTAATACCGCTCGTACCACATGAAGCTCCAGCAGTCTCCAAAAGGTTAACTACTGCGTCATTGTATGAAATACTTTCATTAAATACAGCAGGCGACGATGCTCGATGCATGCTCAACAAAGACGTATCCACAAATATAGCGTCCACACATGTTTCCATCACGTATGCCTCCAAACTCACTAAGTCAGTCAATGAGCCAGCTAGACTAAAGTTCGATAATGAAAAGCTTGCATTCTGATCATCAGCGATCTTAATGGTCCGTACACTATTCGGTAATCGCATCACAGTAGGCTCTGCCTCACCCACAACAGTGTAAGCAAGATCTGCAAATGCAGATCTTGCTAATTGCTTCACGACATTGAAACTCGTCGCATTAATTCTCATCACAAACGACCCTGTGTACAATCGCTGGAGAGACAGAATCGCACCGATATGGGTCTCATTAGAAGAATGTGCAGTGTAGACGCTATAGAGACGATTCTGGAGTTCAACCATCGTCGTATGCATGGTTGTATTTGTCCATACAGAGGACAAACAACTGAATGGAGCAAGAAAGAACCTCGTGGACGTACCACTAGAAGTAGAAAGATTCCATCGATCATATCGTTGTATGCCTAGGACACTCATCATCAACGGTTTGCCTGCCACAGTTACGTCCGCGCTTAACCGAGCAACATCAAAACTAGGCATATTAAACAACGGATGCACCACAACCGATACATCAACGAGCACAATGCCATCGCCTTCCCCATTGTACTGGAACGTGGACTGGTTTGCCTTAAACTCATACGGAACTGTTGATAAGACGAAGAATAAGTTCATAAAACCGATGAAATATTCGGTGGGGCGTATGACAATCAACTCTCGAAGTGTGTATGGGATCGAATAGACAGCAACGGTGCCCAGATTTGCGTTTGAAGGAGCAAGACGTATCAATCCAGCGTACACATCGCCCATTTGAGTTTTGTTTGCCACATATAACAGTAGATTCTCGCGGTTCTCCACCTCCTGTATTAGATCAAGTCGCTGGAATGGCAATCGTACAAACTTGTCCTCATCTGAATGCACAAGTTGTGTTAGCGAGACGATCGGGTCGATTGGGACGACAAGTACGGTTGCCACAAGCGATAACATTTTTCGATCTCCTGTTGTAAGTTCTGTCGTCCATACTTGCACATTCACGGTAAATAGACCGACGAAATCGGCGCAAGGCACCACGACAAATGACTTGGCAATCGCATATACTGGCTCTTCAGCAATAGGATGAATCGCGTATGTGTCATTAATATTCCAGGATACTGACGAATTCTTAATATCATCGGATGTTGCTGGAGCCAAGTTGTCAATAGGAAGATGGATCGAGTGATTGAGCATAATATAGATTGCGATTACTTCCGAGCCATCAGTGTCTTTAGTCGATGCGTTCACATTAAACGAAACCCCAACAAGTGGTTTTGTTGTCACAGATAGAGGAGTTATCTTAGCATCAGCAAGATGACAAATTGGGGTAATGAAAGCCTGAATTTCGATTCGAGATGCTACGCCAGTTTGAACCATCGACTCGCTCAAATTGATGATATAATCCCATACGGAGCCGTTTACACTAAGCGTAGTTCTTTCGACCGATATTGTTGTGATATAAAACCGAAATTCACCGCTGTAGCCAATGGCAAGATCAAAGTCAATATTACCGATCAAATCCAGCTTTGATCCACCAGATACAATAAATTTGGAGCTGTTTCGAAGCATAAATGATACTGGTACAATGCTATCTTTCCACTTGATAGATTCGACAACATTGTCATACTCATTTACATCAATCACAAGATACAGCTCTTCCGAGCCGTCACGATCCACTAGCGAGGCAGTGATAATACCAGAAGAAATAGTTTCGTCCTCCATGCATACCAACGTATTGTTTAATGTAGCCAGCAAAGGTGCTGTTGCAACTGGTACTACATGGACCACTAATGGTACGTTGAATTCATCTCGTGCTGATGCATTCATACTTATATCCAACGCTTCCACGACGAGTGTGCATTGAATTAAGCCAGAAAGGTACGTTTCAGGTACCAGTACAAGCGACATATTATGTTCGTCAGACGTGTCATTACCAGATATCGTCACAAGCGGATAGACAACGTTAACCAAAGGTATCCCGCTAGATATATTTCCCAGACGTACTTCTGAGCGTATCAGTATATCATCAAGATACACTTCACTCCACATGAAATGATTACAGTGCAAACTCACACTAACTTCTTCAGAGCCATCCGTATCCAGTAGTACTAGATTACTCAATGTGAATCGCGCAACATCATTTTCCAATATCGGCAGTGGATCACTGGGTGTAACAATTACATGAGGCACCTCTGCACGTGGTTGAATTGCCAAGTTGAACGTTCTATTCACTAATATCATCGATCTCAATCGATCAACTGGCAAGCACGCCGTAATATCTTCGCTGCTCGTCGCACTTAGATAGCACTCAGAAGAGAAGAATGCTTGATCAATATCGTCAGTGTACGTGATCACAATCACCTCCAAGCTGTGGTTTCCAGAGAGTTTTGGTAACGGTGCAACTGAGAAGTTGGATTCAATGGCTTCACCAAACGGAACAATACGTCGCGATGGTATCGACTGTAAAGCATAACGGTGTTCAATTTCTTCTTTCAATCGTCGGTTTGTACTGACAAACTCGCTGCTAGTTTCTTCAATTGCTTCCACAAAGCTGGAAGGATAAAAGAGGGCCACCAGGTAGTAGAGATTAGCTTTTGTTGGAAGCATCGTGAGACTGTAGTCAAAGGCTTGGTCTTCACTTATAGTTGCATTTCCCACTGAAATCACAACCGTCGGTGCTATAGCAATACGTAAGAAATTTAAGGCAATGCCGACATCCGTTGTGTTCAGGCTATTAAACGCATGTGTAGTGGCGCGAATAAAACCGATAACTAGGCCAGACGTGTTTAATCCAGCCTCTACGTAAATGGATCTTGTTCCCGACGGTATTTCAAATACGTTGAAAGCTACGTTGCTTATTGTTTCAAAGTCGCTTGGATAATATACGATTGAATATGCCGAAATACTCATGTTGAAAGACGCAGGCAAGAAAAGCATTAGTCGAAGTAAAGCATTGGGATCCATGCGATCAGCCGCTTTTAGATCAAGTTCTGTTAAAAGTAACACAGAAGGCTCGTCTTCATACACGGTTATTGTTGTGTTTGCAACACTCAATAGCGGTCCTTGAGCGTGTTCCCAACTTACAGGGACGAGCTGTTCCAAAATAGAGATTGAAGATATGACCAGTTCTCCATCATCTGAATCGACCACCAAGCTATCAGCCGTATTTAATGCGAATAGAATGGAATTAGTCACAAATGAACATGATTTCACCGAGATAAAGGTCACCCCAGTAAAATTGGTCGCGGGCGAGACTACTAAATTGCCAGACACATTTACTTCGTTCCCGTAGTCGACTATGAACACGTCTTCGTACGTATAGCTTTGCTCTCTTGCTAACGACAGCATGGGCATCCAATACTGTGAAGTCAATTCCAAATTCGAAACATGATGAGGTGTATCCGAACTGACAATGAGAGACACGAATTCCGCGTTCAGTCGATCACTTGATGCAGTGTGCCCATCGATTGCCACTGTATAGTCAAGATTATATCCCACTCGGGTCAGCGTTGTCCCAGCTGGAGTCAATGAAAACAAATAAACACTTGCCACAGGAAGGAACGCAAAGTGCAGACGAAAAATGATGAGTGCATCATCTCCGTTGGATGCATAGCCAAAGTTCAAGCTGCGTATAGTCATCGACAAAATCACAATTGAAGCACCGCTAAACGCGCTCATAGGCTGAACATCTAAATGCTCAGCATCTGTGCATTGAGTAAATGCCTGTTTAAACGCAAAGGACGCCACAACACTTCCGGCAGTATCCGTATTACTTTGTAATTCACCATCGACAAACACAGATTGTATGGTTGAGCTGTCCCAGGCCAGCTTGCATCGTCCAATATCCATGTTACTTGGGTTAATAGAGCTGTAATCGGCAATGTATGCACGAATGTCGCTAAAGTTCACATGTGCGGTTGTATCTTCCATCGCTTCGTACCATAAATCGATCGGTTCGGCATAGTTTATCGACCGATCACTTTCCCATCCTACTGAAAAAGTGTTTGTTGTGGATGCAGTCGTCGCATTGGTTGCAGATCGATTTGTATAGTAGAGTTCTTGACTGATGGCTTGAATAGAAATATTAACTACTCCATGGTATGTGTTGTAAGAAGGAACTAGTACAATCTCTGAGTTTGATAAAAATCCAGAGGATATATGTTCCGACGGGATTTCGTAACAAATGTTTTCATCATCGCTGACGACAGGAAGCAATCGCCGACTGTCGAAAAGTACAACTATAATATCTTCATCCATTTCAGAGATCACACGAATGGATAGTCGTTCGGACCCATCCAAGTCCATTAGACTAATGGATTCGATCTTCAGGATAATTGCTGTGGTGGTACGGGTTCGTATAGAAGAAATACGGACGTCAATTAACGGCGGGTTTGCGACTGGTTCAAGGAATATGTCGATAGTGACATTAATCCCTACGTTTGGAAGCACATGCAATTGATTTTGATTTCCAGTGATTGACCTAGGTCCAGGGGTAGAATCATTTCCGGCTAGAATAGCTCGAAGAATAACGATAGCGTGACCAGAGAAATGTGGATCTTTCGGAACAATGTCAAACAAATCTGGATTCGTCATTATCGCTTGAAATTGTGTAGGTGTTGAGGAAAGCAAGAACACAGTGGTTCTTGAGTACCTCAAATCATCAAACACAGTGTTAATAAGATGGTCGAGTTCAACGCTTCGAATGGAGATGTTGTGACCTTCAATTCCAGCTCGAAAAAGGCTAACAGGAGTAGCTTCAATCATTCGTGGACGCCAATACAAAGCAATTGGGACTTCAACTTCTACCTTTATCTTTGAAAAAGAAAGTGTGCAAACATACACAAGCTTTACTGGGACTTTACCCAAGAATGACGCGTCAGCAACTATCGTCAGAGTGTTTTCACTAGGGGAAATATCAGCATGCATAACCTTCAAAATCACCTCTGAACCATACTTACTCCAGCGTCTATGTAAATCCATTCCATTCATTGTAACATTCCGAATCATACTAAAATTCAACCAACGAAGTTCAAGGTCGACATTCCAGAAGTGCAGAATTGCCATATACTTCAGATCACTAAGCACACCAGCAGGATCAGCTGGAATAAGCATAGTTTTCGATTTCTCAACTTCAAAAACCATAGGAAGAACTAAACCATCTCTAAAGAAATCACGAGGGTGAGGAATACTGCGTACATGATGATCCAATTGTACAATCACGAATAAATGTGACACCGGGTCGATGAAACTCACATTCGTCGTCACAATTATCGCTTGTGGTGTCATCACACGTTGCACCAACACCACTTCCMCATTTTCTATCCACTCTGGACTCGGAGAAACAAGAGAATCCACCACAGACCACTTCGAAGAACTACCGACTCGATACATCAAAGCTGCTGTACTAGGATAAGATACCACCATACTGCAATTCGCCACCGACAAGTTCGCAGTCGGAACCTCAGCAAGTGTCCGACGTAGCGCCATATGTACCATCTCCTCCTTCGGCAACCGCAGTGACTCGTTCACAAATACCACTGACTGCATCGACAACGGACCTAC
>BCKE01000025.1:390251-469544 GCA_001600495.1 Pilasporangium apinafurcum | reverse complement strand
AGTCTACTTTCCCCCCCTAAACACCCAAGTCGACTTCAGAACCGCAGCGCAAGGCTCCAAGCCCCTCTCAAGGTAGGAGTCGGTCTGAATGTCGACGTTTAGTAAGTGGGCTCCGGTGCATGTGAAGTTATAGAAGTAGTCGGAGTCTGAGTGTTCGTTTGTGAACATGATGAGGGTTCTTAGTGATATGTATATGAATGGCTTGTATATTCTCATATTCTGTGATCCGAATGCCTCACAACCATTCGAGGAGAACTATTGAGAGATTGCCTAGTTATTTCATCCCTATTGACTAGAACCACGAATATGCTATAACCAATGGCATGTGTCGTGAGAGATCTTAGGGGCAAGAAGGCGCTAGGAAGAGGGTTATTTATATAATGTATTGTAATAGAGTCATTTATTCGATGCTATTCATATACCGTGTTCAGAGCTGGCCGGGTAACACACCAGGGAATAGTGGTGCGAATAAGTGCGGCACGAAATGCGTGACAAATGAATATGGATACCCTATGTATCGTTTTCAGAAGGACTGTGAGGGAACGCCAGCAGCCCTGATGAACGTTTGACCACATTCGACAAAATGTGAGGTGGTTTGTTTGGTTTATGTGGATGGCAATGTATGGAATTGTATGTCGAGGGCAGTTGATCAATGGCTAATGGTTAACTGACCTCATATGATGGGTGAATTGTTGGGTGGCAAGGTTTGAGAGAATGGATCGTGGAGGAGATTCATTCTCGTCGAATATATGTGTTTTATGTTGTATATCTATAATGTGGGCTCGCCTAGTTAATGTGATGTTTATTTATATTCTATATAACCATTTGAGGTGTGATTGCATGACGCCATTGTATGGACCCTTAGTGTGGAACATACTGATGGTCGGGTGACTAAAAGGGCTGAGGGAGGTGCTTGGAGAAATCCGAGCGACCTTAATCACAACGTGAGGTTCCCTCTTTCCACATTGATGATTTCGTCCGTAATATCACATTGCCTATAAACACACAGAATATACAAATAGCGATTGGTTATAGAGATCTATCAATTCGTATGCACGAACTTCCCTTAGATCCTTCTGCCTCCACGATATAATCGTTAAAAAAAACATCAGGAGGGATTCGGTTTATAACAATACTACGACTAGCATGTAAGGAACTTGAGTGTTTGAAGGTAAATTGAAAAGTGAGATTATTGTTTTAGCTTGCACTACTCTCTTTCTTTCTAACCATTCATTTCTTATTGGCCTAAGAACCAACCATTCTTCCTTACACATAAATATGCAATGATTACCTCGTAATTACGCTTTCGTAAATACAGTAATTATGCTTTTGTAAATGTAGAAATCATAACAATATCAGATATGTAGCTTGATATGCAAAATTATGAACTTGTGGGATTCGAACCAGGGACGTCAAGATATAAAAAGTCTTCAATCCTTACATAGCACGTGAATCAGCGTACTAGTGATAGGTTTCACTAGTCGGTTTTGGGCAAGCCCCCCGTACTATATATATATAGCAAGAAACACACTCTCTATATATAGGAATTATACTGAGGAACGGGTATAAATACAACTACCCTCCTCCAATTCCTGCTAAAAATAACACTAGAACCTTCACTTACCTCTTGGCCTCTCCAATGTCTTATGCGAACAACAATCAGAATAATTTCTGATGCGCTATCCCATAGACATGGGGAGGAGACTTGATCCACTTGTGCACTTGATGGCAAATCACACACTGTGTATTATAAAAGACTTAGGACCACCAAAGCAATTCCTCCCTGCTATGCTACTGGCTCTTACCTCTTTTATATGCAATTAAAAGAATTGATACAATTCACTAGTGCAATTAAATGGATCGATTTGGTCTAAATATGGGCAAAGTACCCATATTTCCGTAAATAAACCAAATACGAGACACTTGGGTCCAAAAATTGGCCATTTCAGGCAAGCTCATAGCTGTAATGCATGCTCATAGTATCGCGTCAAATCACGTGCTTGTTCTTCATGTAATAACGCTTGACAAAGCCGTCAGAAGTGTCATCATGCGATTCACTTTATCACAAATTACTGTTATAATGACCCATAACCTTAACCGATGTTTGATAATTATCAACATTATAAATCCTCAGGTTATTTTATAGGGTAGAATCACAGGAGGACCATAAGTACTGTACTGTCATTATTTCCTTAGCGATAGCCGATCAGTTCTATCACACAGTCATGCAATGTAGCCGTTACACTAGCATATATATCAAAGTGCATCAGACCTCGATTCAGGGTGTATATTTGTATAGTATACGTGTTTGGTATATTATTTTATTTCTTAATATTTGAGGTAAAATATTTATTTAACGCATTTTTTTATCATTTGACGTATTTTTTTGGGAAAATTCCAATAGGTGACACAAATAAAATATCTGACCAAAAGGTGATACAGTTTGTTTTATACAATTCTCACTATTCTTTATTACAATAAACTGGAAATATAACCACTCGACCGTTGCAATTTCTTTAGATTTCTTTTGCTTTCACAACAAGGAAACAGCACAAAGAGCGCAATGGTGGACGAAAACAAGGAGTTACAAACACTGAAAAAGGAGAGATGGAAAACTGGTAAAGAAGTGGTTACTTCGATCAAAGACTTCGCAAATTATGTCACTTATTGCAATTCTCCCCTAAAAAGTTGCAACGGTCGAGTGATTATATTTCCAGTTTATTGTAATAAAACACAGTGAGGATTGTATACAACAAATTATGTCACCTTTCGGTCAGATATTTTATTTGTGTCACCTATTGACATTTTCCCTTTTTTCTTTTTCAATTATCCTGATGTGTATTGTTTATACTTTTATAAATTACAATAAAATATATCAATATCATTAATTTATTACTATATTATATTTATTATGTTGTTTTAGACCAGAATAAGTAAAATGCAATATTTCTGAACGCTTGTTTGATGCCATAGCACACAAGGAGCACTCAACATGCATTGCAATTATATGTTTCAATCATCAGCAATTGCTTCAACTCTCTAGATGATGATGCTTAATGGGGAGCGGCGACTTGGATCGCTCATGAGCCCGTCATCTCTTTCGCGCCGATACTGTCGTGTCACATTTTCTGAATAGTCACTTTGATTCTCCACGCACTCGATCTCCTCGGGCATTCACTGTCATCGCTTCGCATCCGTTCTCGAAAAGAAGAATGGCATTCATTGCGCAGAACTAAAAACAAGTTGCTGCTTCTATCGATAGAGAGGGAAAAATACGTCAAAGTATAACCCATTGGTGGGAGAAGTGGAGGAATAAAGGTTAACAGAACTATATAAATGACGCTTTTCGGATCCTCAACACTATTTAATGAATAATTCGATTATTGTGCTGTGAAGACTTCAACCACAAAGCATAGCTTACATGCTCCCATCTTCAAAACTGAGCAACGGAATGCAATTGGAACAGAAAATATACAACATTCGTTCTCGATTAAGTTTCATTTGATCTCTGTTGGTGTGAGAAGGTGTACTCATATTAGATATATACTTAAATGAAATGCTACTGTAGAGAAATTTTGAAAGGGATTTCAATCTATGAGTGTCATTTCTGAATTATGGCGCTACGTCCGACACTTCTTCGCTCGACACTCACGGCCATTGGGAGACCTCGAAGTATCGGGTTGAGTCGTCTCTCCACAAATGCTACCGCCAAGTCGCAACTGCGTGTGGGAATTTTAGGTACAGGACGCATTGGAATGGTCCACATCCAGGGACTTCAGCATACCAACGCAATCATTCACTCGGTGAGCTTAAGGGTCTTTCATGCGTATATCGTAGCAGCGACCATAGACGAAGGCTAATGGATCCGTATGTAATGCAGATTTCAGACCCAAAAATTGGGAATGCAAAGCAAGTAGCCGCACGGTATGGAATTCCCAAATGGACACTCAACACCTCGGAACTCATTCAGGATCCGGACATCGATGCTGTCATCATTTGTTCTCCCACACCAAAGCACGCCGAGCAGATCATTGAAGCCGCCAAACATAAGAAACACATCTTTTGTGAGAAACCAATCGACTTGAGTATCGACGTCGTCAATGAAGCCATTGTCGCCGTGGAGAAAGCCGGAGTGAAGATGATGGTTGGTTTTAATCGTCGATTCGACGTGAATTTCCGACGCATCAAACAAGCCATCACGACGGGAGAAGTGGGGAAGATCAACATGCTCCGCATCACGAGTCGTGATCCTGGTGCACCACCTATCGAGTATATCAAAGCGTCAGGCGGCATGTTTCGGGACATGACAATCCACGATTTCGACATGGCGCGTTTTCTCGTGGACGACGAAGTGGACGAAGTGTATGCGATGGCACAGAGTGTGAACCCTGATATTGCGGCGGCTGGTGACATTGACACGGCTGTTGTGCTACTCAAGTTCAAGAATGGCGTGATTGGGTACATTGAGAACAGTCGTGAAGCTGCGTATGGATACGATCAGCGTGTGGAGGTACTGGGATCGAAAGGTTCGGTGTCGTGCGACAACAAGCATGCGAACAACGTGGTAGTGTCGACGGGAGAGGCCGTGAAACGCGATCTACCGTTGCACTTCTTTTTGGAGCGCTACATGGATGCATATGTAACGGAGATGGAAGCGTTTATTGACGCGTGCGTACACAAAGATGCAGTGGTCCCTGTTGGTGGGGAAGATGGACGTGAGGCACTGTTGTTGGCACTTGCTGCGAATCAGTCGTTGGCAGAAAATCGCCCCGTGAAGGTGGACGAAATTCGAGCAAAGTGGAGCTGAAGATCGTATACTTTGCACAGTATTAGAGCTTATAGAAAATATAAACGATAGGTTCGCCCATTAACAATAGATTTTGTTTTAAATTTGGTTATTTACGCATATCTCCCAACCATCAGAGCTGAGCTTTGGTGATTAAGTTGATAACCCTTCTATCATTCGTTCATCTCATTGCCTTATTCCTTTTCGTGCTACCTTAGTCTGCATTAAAGTGGAAGGTTGTTTTCATGTGCTGTTGTGTTCATCCTGACAGTGCGATTAGTGTAATTCCTGTGCTGTATCTGCGAAGGATGTTTGACAAAATATTTGACCGCACCGCAAAATCTTTCAATCATCCGTAAAGCCAATTGAAACACTGAAATTAATGATTTCATCAACACATACCGAGATTTCTTAATTGTTCACTCGCATCGTTGACCATGATCGAATCTTCTTCGTCACTAGGTAGTAGCGGAATGATACTAAAAAGAACTTGGCTTCCCGATCGTAGCTATGCTGCTCAGGTCCTTCAAAGTCCAATTGGGTTATGTAGTTACTATTCCTTTAACAATGTTCACATACAAGCTTTATGGCGGAATGTGTTTCGCTAGGTGAATGCTTCCATTACTTGCAACGCTTTGAATGTAATAACCACTATAATACTGCATGATACACAATCACCGGTGGCACTGTTTTTACTGTATTTTCTGGTGGAATTGCTTGCAGCAGAATGTGAATGCTGACTTGAGTATTCGTAGACGAGCGACTCATCACCATGTACCTAGTACAACAGAATTGCGCTCGTACAGTGTTTGTTTACTTGCATGAACAGTAACATTCGGCAAGCCGATCCCTCCTTACATGATGAAACATGGCTGTAGTCGTCTTATGTATACCCATGGTGACAAACCTAAAGACGTCAAACTCTGCATCGAGTTTTCTGTGCATCATACCAATGCAATAATGCAGTATTGCTTGTTTCCGTAGACTTGGCAGCGACACAACCTTCGAAGCCACATCGACATGACTATCATTTAGATTTTAGCACGTCACGCGCAACTATTCTACTAAGTCCGCAGTGTCTCAATCCAAAGTAGTTACGTGTTTGCTCTATTTAGGGAAGAAAAGGACCAAATACAAATATTAAACCCGCACCAGTTTAACTAAAAAATCTATTGGTGCGGGTTTAATATGTTGATCTCAACGGCTCTTCACTCTGATTGGTGGAGCCTGTAAACTATTCAGAGAGATTTGCGTGACAAGACTCATTCAAATTTGATCGACAACAGTGAGCAGCGCAGCACACCAAAAGCGAAGATGCACAATTTTACAACCACCAACAGCTCATCCAACGCCGCTCTACGCGTCGGCATCATTGGTGGTGGCCGCATTGGCAAAGTCCATGCGCAGAGTCTCATGCGTGCAGGTGCCAACGTCGTCTGTGTACGTATGACAGCCAGCAGAACTTCAGAAACATGATGAGTGTTGGACAATAGTCATGACTAACCTCTCTATACACATATGTAATAAAGATCGCAGATCCTGGCCCTGGAATTGCTGAAATAATTGCTGCACGGTATGGAATTCCCAAATGGACACTCAACACCTCGGAACTCATTCAGGATCCGGACATCGATGCTGTCATCATTTGTTCTCCCACACCAAAGCACGCCGAGCAGATCATTGAAGCCGCCAAACATAAGAAACACATCTTTTGTGAGAAACCAATCGACTTGAGTATCGACGTCGTCAATGAAGCCATTGTCGCCGTGGAGAAAGCCGGAGTGAAGATGATGGTTGGTTTTAATCGTCGATTCGACGTGAATTTCCGACGCATCAAACAAGCCATCACGACGGGAGAAGTGGGGAAGATCAACATGCTCCGCATCACGAGTCGTGATCCTGGTGCACCACCTATCGAGTATATCAAAGCGTCAGGCGGCATGTTTCGGGACATGACAATCCACGATTTCGACATGGCGCGTTTTCTCGTGGACGACGAAGTGGACGAAGTGTATGCGATGGCACAGAGTGTGAACCCTGATATTGCGGCGGCTGGTGACATTGACACGGCTGTTGTGCTACTCAAGTTCAAGAATGGCGTGATTGGGTACATTGAGAACAGTCGTGAAGCTGCGTATGGATACGATCAGCGTGTGGAGGTACTGGGATCGAAAGGTTCGGTGTCGTGCGACAACAAGCATGCGAACAACGTGGTAGTGTCGACGGGAGAGGCCGTGAAACGCGATCTACCGTTGCACTTCTTTTTGGAGCGCTACATGGATGCATATGTAACGGAGATGGAAGCGTTTATTGACGCGTGCGTACACAAAGATGCAGTGGTCCCTGTTGGTGGGGAAGATGGACGTGAGGCACTGTTGTTGGCACTTGCTGCGAATCAGTCGTTGGCAGAAAATCGCCCCGTGAAGGTGGACGAAATTAAAAATCATATAATGTGAGTATCTCAGGATCTGAAACGATCTTCTGGATAGAGAATGATGACAGATAAACGAAATATCAAAGGCTGGATAGAGCACTGTACCGATGTCTCATGAATGATCAATGCCTAAATTCGCTCTCTTAAGATTCGATGACAAGCTGCAATTGTGTGACATAGACTCTAGAAGACGATCGTGTCGAGCATGGCACCGAGACATTGAACGGTGTTGAGCGCCATGAGATCGTATACGCCAGTTTCCAAGTGCTTCTTCGGATCGAGCTTACCCACATTCAACACCTCGAGTTCCTCTGGTGTTTTTTCTTCTTCTTCCTGCACGCGTTTGTTATATTGTTCGGTCAGCGCCAGCATACTCTAAATTTCAGACATTATCGCCAGCCATAGAGAAGGAATTAATGAAGAGGAAGGAGAAAAAATCACATAAAAGCGTGTAGATACCTTCACCATGTTTTCATTCTCCAAAGAGTGGTCTTCAAACTTAGTCAGCACCAACCCATCGCTCCATGTGTTTTTATGCAAGTTCATTAACATTTGCTCCTCCAGCTCATTCTTGCGGTAATCAATGGCGATCGAGTAGTAGTGGCGATTGAGCCCATGAATCAGAGCCTGAACGATTCCAAGAATACTATTAATTACCGAGGTACATTCGAGCATGTAATACATGGTATCTTGTACTAACCTGAATGGATGGCTTGTTGAGATGGCCAATGTTTGACGTCGTTTGTCGTGGTTCTTGGCCCAGCATCATGAGCTGTGGGTTGATAAGACGGAATGCGTCGATCACCACTTTGCCCTTCACACTCTGAATGGGATCCACCACCACTGCCACAGCACGCGGATTGAGCGCTTCAAAACTCTACAAACAATCCAAAGCGCAATGATCATGAGCGTTATCGTTAATATTTGGACGTTCAGATGGATACACACCTGTTGCGTGTTGATATCCACGCCTGACAGCCAACAGCCAAAGCCAGGATGTGAGTGATACCATCCCACGACCATCTCTGCCCTGCAACATGGATATTCAAATACATCATGAGTCCATCTGCGTTACAAATACGTACCCCCTAAAACAATAATTGACGCACCGTCCAGTTTGCTTGAGCATTTCAAGCATTTTCATCTGGAACACCGGGTCGACGGCTTCAACACTCACGCCCGTGCCGCTCTGAGGCATCGCAAACACATCGATGCAGTTCACTGTGTAGTCATCCACAAACTCACCCAGCATCAGCCCCATCACTTCCATCGGCACCCCCGCTCGTCCTATTATATATAACGAGCAATCACTGAGTTCCCAACTGTTGTTTCTCTTTAGAAAAATACACCAAGCAGCTTCTGACCGTGCTTTAGCATTTTCAGCAGTGCCAACGAAGAGATATGGACCTTCTCCGCTGTATCCACCACTGGTCCATCGGCACCAGGGCCACCCTGACCGGGCAATCCCGGGAGGTTCCCAAACAAACGCTGCAATCGGTCCATTTTCAGCTTTCTCTTCGTCTTTCTTGTCAATTGCGGAAGGATCGCAGATAGTGTTCTTTAAAAAACCTCGGCGAGGGATGCTAATGAGGTTAATTCTTGCTACAATATCCAAAACGAAAGAAGGCGAAAGACAAGATGGACACACCACCGCAGAAGAAGACGGCGATGACGTTGAATCCGCAGCAGCTCCACGCGCGGCTGAAGATGCAAATGGAAAGCGAAATGGAAGTGGAAGGACATAGCCCAGAAATGGAGCGCATGGGCGACGAAATACCGGTGCACACCGCAGCGTTGCGGCCGTTGGACGATGACTTTGATGATGACGATCTGGAGTGAAGCTCTACGTATGAAGGAGAGAAGAAGGAACAGTATTTAGGGTGAACGTGAAGTTTGCTTTTATCGTTTAAGGGTGCAAGGTTCGTAACGGCAGCAAAGAAGGCGCAGGTTTGAACGTGCACTTGATGATGTTCGTGTAGATGTATTCTCGTTGCGAGTCGATATAGAAATCAAGATTGCGAACCTATCAGCATTGCTCTATCGCGTTTGGAGACATAATATCATATGAGACGAGGGCGCAAAAATGCTGAGAAAATCCGTGACGTGCTTGATTTCTTCGTAGAATGGCTGCACAGGTTATTCATAGCGTTTCTAGTCATAACTACCCGCGTTTCACCACTGGCACGACAGGGTATCGAGGTTGATTGAGCAGTCTCTAGTAACAATGGGGTACTCTGAGGTGGTTGTCGCCACATCAACGAAGGAGATCGACATGAAAGTGTACCAGGATTTATGCCCAATTTGTCAGAGGAGGCAGCGCCGTAAACAGATCATGTCTTACAGTCCTTGGGGAGTTCCTAATTGTCATACTCTACTTGTGAGAAAAGCACCGTAGAGCTGCACGCAACAAATCTGACTGATTTCACTGCTATTCCATCATACAGGTAGTCGATCGTTTTGGTCTTTGCATCTGTGATGTTCCTTTTCCACACACTGAGGATGTTCGCAGCTGCCAGCCTCTTTCATGAGCGTTATTGGATTGTTTCGCCAGAGTCAACACGCTCTGCACATCCGAAATTGCCGCGAGACATGGATAAGCGACTGAAAACAAGAGGGCAGAAATCACATTGTTGATTAGTTGCTAAGCTGTCATGTTGACATTGAGCCGCTGGAACATGACTTTGATGCGACGATCTGGTTTGAAACACCACGAATCGAGAAGTAGTTGAAGAAAAACAAAGACACAATAACGTGCTTAGACAAATTAGAGCATTTTCTCTTATTGCTGTGGCGGTACGTCTTTGACAGCAGTGAAGAAGGCGCAGTTGTAAACTGTTTTCATCATGGACTTGATGTTGTTGGTGTAAATGCATTCGCGCTGCGATTCTTTCTGTACACCCAGGCAAGACATAGAGCAAAACAGTGAGCGTTCCTGTGCTTTATCCTCACGTAACTTTGTAGACACGAACTGAGCGTACCAAAATCTTAAAGTTGTAGGTGCCCATGACATGTTTGATTTCTTCGTATGAGAGCTCCACAGATTGTCCGTAGCGTTCGTCATCATCGCCACCTGCGTTTTGCCAATGATACAGCAGAGGACCGAGGTTGATCCAGTAGCCGCCTGGCTTGAGCATACGCTCAAAGGCGGCAATATACTCTATGACGTTCGGAGCAGCGTCAATGAAGAAGCAAGTCACGATGGAATCCCAGCATTCTACACACATCAAAATCACATGCTATAGAAAACAGCCACCGACATACCAAACTGCCTTCATTTTCGCACCGTTATCGTTTGCGTAAGCTTCCAGGAACTCGCCTGCACACATGGAGAAATCTGGCTGATTGCCCTTATCCAGTCCCAGCAACTCCGCAGGCGAGACGTCGGGGATCACCACAGGTCGTAACAGATCGGTCACCGACAGCGCGTTAGATGGATTATGAATCCATGGATGGATCTCAAACTCTCCTGCTTGTGATGCCCTGACATACACACGCAGTTAGAAGTAAAGTCTTATGATCAATGACCAAGACATGTATATCTGGCATGCACACCAGTTGAGAATAAAGTTGCTGGCAAAGAGCATTTGGTACGAGAATTCGTTTCCTTGCACAGCATATCCTATAAGAGCACCGATATGAGCACAATAAAATATCCGCGCTCTTTTACACACACAGAAAGAGTTGCATACCTTTGGCAGCTATCTCCAGGGCCAGTCTTCCCAAGCCAGCACCAGGTAGCAGAACTCGCTGCATATTCCTTCATTATAAGCACATACGCCAATGATAAATTATCCAAACAAGCTGCTAACTCTTCACAGGAACGTACTGGTTGGTTGGCTTGACTGGTAATACGCGGCGCAACTCCTTCACAATCGGCGCGTAACACATCTCACGCTCCTTCTTTCCCTAGAAAATTACCCCCAGAATGATTTATCAATATCATTCCAACATAAATATGAAACACAAGCGCGATAATCTATCTAAACCTCCTCGGACCAATCTCGCACGAACTGATGCAGCGTGCTCTTGAGCTTGGAGAGGTGGCGCATGGGGCTCTTTAACTGGGTTTTAGGAGTCACTATCGGCAGGTTGACAGGTGGACCGGACTCCAGCTGCGCTTGCACGATACGCTCCAGGAAGAGCTGATTGTGATGCGCTGCATTCTATGGATACAGAAGTTCATGACCACTCAATAAATCAAAGAACGCGTGCATATGGAGACGACAATTGAACTTGCCACAAAGTGGTGGAGATTACGGAGCGTCGAGGACTGTGGTAGCCGTCGCTGCATGTCGACCGGCATGGCTTGCAAGTGCTTCTTCCTTCGGAAGATCTCACGCATTACGAACGCCTCATACTCGCGGAAAGAGAGTAGCACTGACTCATAATGTCCACGTTCCTCGGGGTCGTTGTCCATTTTGTCCCAAGTGATGGCTTGGCGGGTTTAGCATGAGTGAAAATGGTGTGGACCACTTCGGAAAATTTTAGAGTTGGATTTGTACACACAAGAGCAAATAGTCGAGAGCTACAATGTCCCAGACCCGCATTCTTCCTCTCGGTAGACCTCTCGCTCCTTACATCCCTGAATCTGTGCTCATCGTATCTCACTTCTCTCATGCACACAGAACTTATTGACAAATGTATCGGCTCACGTCTCTGGATCATCATGAAGGGTGATAAGGAGTTCCTCGGAACATTGCGAGGCTTCGATGACTACGTTAGTACGTGGAGCCGATCGAATGTCGCAATTGCTTGAGTATCATTGTGGAAATAATACTGACTATATATGCGCCTCATACCCTCTTTGCTTGTAGACATGGTGCTGGACGATGTTACCGAATAGTATGGGTTTTCCAGTTCAAGCACATTTTTGATGAGTTGAATTCAAGAGTAAACTCACATTTGTTGGCTGTTGTGTGTTTTCCGCAGTGAAATCACACCAGAAGGCAAACGAGAAGTGAAATTGGATCAAGTGCTGCTCAACGGCAACAATGTCTGCTTGGTTCGTTGACGTATTGCTTGCTTGTTCTGACTTGCCATCAGAAGCTCATGTCGACATGATTTCTTACAATTTTGTGGTTATGTAGCTTGTTCCAGGAGGATTTCCAACTACGGAATAGTGTATACGTCTTCTGCTGTCAAGAAACATATAGCGTCATAGGACAATAGCAAGAATCACTGTACGAAGCTGGTCATGGGGAAGTAAAGTATGATTTTTGAATAGCATCGCTGTTGTTTCAAATTGTTGCGAAACAGGAAAAACAATGCACTCTCTCTCTCTCCCTCCTCCTTCATCTCTATCTTTTCGTTTCCTAGCGTCAGAAAGGAATAGAATTTCACATCGCCTAGATACGAAAGCAATATATCATAGTCCCATCGCTTCATGCATTTATCCATATAGCCTACTTCTTGGACTTGCCAGCGTTGTTAGTCTTGATGATCTTGCGGTTCGAAAGAGTAAGAAAGCGTCGCTGGTCTTCCATCGATAGGTTATCGAAACCTGCACGTTCCAGTTCACCAATTGTTGGTTTCTCATCTAACAGCGTAAAGAGCCATTCCGGGTATTCAGCACGGTCTTTCAACTCGGGATGCGCGCCTTCTTTGTAGATGTTGACCGGCACAAAATGCGCCAGATCCACGACTTCTTCCACGATCGCAGCGCTCGCGCCACCTTTGCCTTTACCTGGTGCAGCGAATGTCCGCATGCCAGAGAGCGTCTTGGAGCATTGTACTGCGAGTCTTCGCGTCAACACACTCATGGCTTCTTGCTTGTGATCTGATGGACTGACCTTCCTATCCAATCGCCTGCTGGAAAATAACGCTTATGTAGAACCCAAAATAACGCCAATCAATTAAACGCACGCGTATGATTCGCTATGGTCTTGAAGAGGGATGCTTATGAAATACTGCAATATGTGAGCGCCGATCTGAAAATGGGATGACAACAAACATTTCAGTATGCGCCAGTTTGATTAATGTGTTCGTGGGTGTTGTGTAGACGTGCTAATGCCTTAGTCGCAATGATCCCGTGCAGTGAAGAAGAGGTTGCTGTCTTTCGTTTTACAGGGCGCTTAGTTATATTACGATAACCGAACTTAACGATTTCCAATGCGAATTTAGCGCCTCTTTTTGTCATAACGCTTGGTGGAGGAGATTGCAATTGCAACTCAATATTGTCAGTGGAGCAACATGGGCGTGAAACGGCAGAAGAAGAAGGGTCCACGCGCCACAGGCAAAGCAAATGCGTTTGCCCAGTCGTCCATGGATAGTATGCAGTCTAGTAAAGATAGAAAGGACCAAAACCGCAAGCGTATGCGCGTGGTGCAGCTACAGCGCTCACTGGATCGAAAGGAGCAGGAGCTGCGAGCGTTCCCTACTCACCCTCCTCCACCAAAGCCAGCACCACGAAAAGGACCGAAACCACCAGAAGAGTGGAAGCTGAAAGGAGCGGCACGACCTGCTGCATTGCTTGCACGCATTGCGGCTGGAGAATTGGATGAACGTGGCGAAGAGTTCCCCCAGCCTATTGAAACATTCGACCTGTTTTCACAGACGCTGAAAGAAGGACGGCTGGCGGAGCGTCCGGAGACACAAGAGTACTTGCGGTGAGTTTGTTGCTTTTACTCTAAGACTGTCATGATACGCCAAACCTTTAACAGTTTTGGTATTTTATTGCTTGTAGAATCCTGAAGCAACTTGCCGAAGCCTGCTGTGCTGCTGGGATGGCCGATCGCGGCATCAAGCACTACGAACGCTGCATGCGTTTGGATAAGAAAGATACACTGCGCTCTCGCGAAGGTCTGACGTGTGTACTTATTGATGAAAGCAGAGGCACGGAGGCGCGTGCACTGATGGACAAATATGCAAGCGACGACTCGGCGGTGTTGGCATATTGCCGCGTGATTATTGAGTACGTTTCGTGGGAAGTGCTGGAAGAGGAAGGGTCTTCGGAAGAAGTCGTGCGTAAAGCGTTTGTGAAGGCATTCAATCTTAATCCATTCATCGCTGTATTTATTTCTGCCCACGAGACGTTCTTCCAAGTAATTGAATACGTGGAAGACATTAAGGACCCTCGACCAGGATCTATTGAAGAAGCGTTTCTGTATTGTTCACAGAACATTGGGGTCTGGCTGGATACAGTTGGTGCTGCTGCATGGATTGAGAAGGAACTCGCTGAATTACCTGCACCAGTTGCGACGGAAAAGGATGCAGCTGACGAAATGTACTTAGGAATGTATCAAACAGCAGTAGAGATGCATCAAGAAGCGCTCGCGGCAGCCGCTGCTGCTGAAGACGAAGAAAATGGAAGCAATAGCGAAGATGACGATGAAGACAATGATGAACTTGACGGCGATGAATTCCACGAGTTTAACCCAGATGATATTGATGGAGGGGATGATTAATGTCGATGGATCGTGTCGTCTCTCACTGCCTGAATCATCTAGATGTACGTTCCTAACAACATGTACTTTAGACTCTTCTCACTTGCTTCTTATTGTTCTTCTTCAGCAACTTACTAGTGCTCCACATATTTCGCAAACAAATTTTCTGGTGTCGTCATCGCCTTGAATTCCAAATTGTTGCCACTGGGATCTTTGAAAAACATCGTCCACTGTTCCCCTTTTCGGCCCTGGAAGCGCAGATGCGGTTCCACAATGAACTTGACATTCTTTTCCTGCATGCGCTTAGCCAGATCATGGAATTGAGGCACTGTAAGCGCGCACCCGAAATGCGGGACGGGCACATCGTCAGCATCTGTTGTGGTTACATATCAGGGCATAGTTCATGTCAGATTTTGGTGTCAAACCAATTTTTATTTCCATGACATTATGCGAGGGACATACCTACTGGATTGAAATAGTCGCGTGCCTGGTAGTCTTTGGATACTTCATGCACTACCAACTGATGTCCCATCATGTTGTAGTCCTTCAACAAATGAATAATGTGACCATTATACACAGGCAAAATAGATCATCTGATTACAATAATTGATAGCCGCAGCTACCTGCCACTGCTTGGACGAACGTCCTTCAGTGAACCCCATAACATTGCTGTAAAAGTCCTTTGCTGCCAAACATGACAATGAAATATCACCATCACCTGGAGCAGCTACACAAAATGAAACTTCTTGTTTGGTTCACACCTGTCTCGAGATCATGAACAGGGATAGCGAGATGAAATGGCGGGATCTCTGTCGACATATGGCGATTACCAAGCGCCTTCCCATGAACAGCAAATGCGCGACGCAGCATTATTATTAAGGTGGTCTTGTCTGGCAATTCCTTCCGGAGATGATGTCTGATCCTGATCACAGCATGTACCACATTAGTCATAACGGGTACACGATTCAATTATGAATCGTCGGAATGAATTGCTTCGCAAACATTGCTGGATGTTGACATTGGGCGATCATTATCGATTTTGCGGACTTAGCCACAAGTTCAAGATGATGCGCAGAACTGTCCATGCTTTACCGCGGATCGCGAGAAATCCACCCAACACCGGACGACCGGCACTTATGCGCGTGTTTAGTACCAACAGCAGCGACAGTAGCAGCGATGGATCCAGCTCTTACAATGCGTTGGCGGCAGCACGAACGATGAAGCTGCTGGAGCGCCGAAAGGTGACAACATTAGATATTGGCATCCTCAAGCGCAAGAAGAAACCCATCACGATGGTCACAGCGTACGACTACCCATCAGCTGTACATGTGGATCTCGCTGGATTTGACATTTTGCTTGTGGGCGATTCGCTTGGCATGGTGGAATTGGTACGATGATATGCTTTGTTCCGTCATGGCTTCAACCAATTGATGTGTGCATGATGCTGATATTGGAAACTTGTCTTTGCTTGCGCTACGTTCGTTTTCTCTGCTGTAGGGTATGGATACGACGGTCCCAGTGACGCTGGAAGACATCATTCATCACACCAAAGCCGTAAAACGGTATGTTATTGTAGCAGTTGCATTGGAATTTAATGAGTTGACGATTTCAACCTTTGTGATGGTTATGTTTGTGATATAGTGGAGCTAGACGACCATTGATTATTGCAGATATGCCCTTTGGGTCGTGCGAAGGGTCACCCTATGAGGCTCTGCGGAATGCGCAGCGAATTTTAAAGGTATTGCAACGTATCAAGTGCACTGAAAGACTTGTTAAGCATATCTCTTTCAGTACTTAAAACATGATATGTATGCTGCATTTTTAGGAAGGCGGAGCCGACTGTGTGAAGATCGAAGGTGGACGTGCACGTGCGGAAACAAGTATGCAAAATACGCTTTGATGACTTGGTGTTGATGATACCACTAATATGTCGCGGTGTGTGGCAGTCAAAACGTTGACGGAAGGAGGAATCGCCGTCATGGCGCATGTGGGGCTGCTACCACAGCATATCAGTGTTCTCGGAGGATTTAGAGCACAAGGCCGAACTGGTACACTAATGTACATTTACCAGTGATAAAGCCCACTTACCAGTAGGTGTACTGACATCTTTTGCTCGTCTGGTCGTGTACAGCTGCCCAAGCGAAGCGGATTATTGAAGATGCTATCGCAGTTCAGGAGGCAGGTGCATTTGCGGTCATCCTTGAGTGCGTCCCAACACCCGTGGCCAAGTATATCACTGAGTTGCTGAAGATCCCAACCATTGGGATTGGTGCTGGTCCTGAAACGAGCGGACAGGTCCTTGTTTTTCATGACCTATTGGGAATGTTACAGCATCCGCATCATGCACAGCATGTCCCCAAGTTTTGCAAACGATACGCAGATGTTGGCGAACGTATCCGCATTGGACTAGAGAACTATCGTGAAGACGTGGAAAATCACCGCTTCCCCACTGAAGATTATAACCCTTACAAGGTATGTCCGTGACTTCATTGACAATTTATAGGAGTTGTAAAGAACGATGGGCTCAATGTATGGTTCTGGAAACATTATAGATGTCGAAAGAAGAAGAAGCCAAGCTGGATGAACTCGTAGCAACGGAATACAAGCAAGTGGATACCGTTGAAGATGACACCTCAACACCATCGGAAGTAACGAAAGTGTACTAGGAAATAGTGATTCAAGGAATCTATTGTGCATTCGCTCTGTATTTTGATGGAGTATTTAGAAATGCAAAGCAATCTGGAAAGGGAGGATCGTCTTCTTCTTCCACGGCATTTTCTGAAGGATTGAACATCTTTCCCTCGCTCGGCGGGAGGTCCACTCGGCATTCGCCGGTTTCGACATTTTGCCAAAAATGACAGCCAGCTTGAAATTTTGGCTCCCAGAGTTGGCTTGTTTCGTTAGTGGATAGCTTGGATTTCCTCCGATTGAGTGTGGTGACTGCGCTAGCGACGTTCGTGGCGTTCACTTTCCTGCCTTGCGATCCACCCATTTCGAGCTTCTTGAATGACATCGTGAGACTATCCTGTCGCTGCGCAATCTTCTGTGCCTGCTTGCGAGTGAGGAAGAGTGGATCTGGTTTAATTGGGTCAGAATCATCCAGATATTTCATGCGCGCCGCATACATCATAGTCTGAGTCTGCTGTTCTTCCTTCACTGCTAATTGTGAGTCACTTTTCTCAGTGACTGGCATACCAGGGATAATCGCTTTAGATGCGATCAGAGAAAGCAGCGACACTGTGTTTCTTCGTTCTTCTGCCATGCCGATAATCACACACGGACCTAATATGGAAAGAGATGTGATGTGTGTCTCGCCTAGTCTATTTTTGCGTGTCGAGTTCGAAAGAGTATTATGTTATTACCAAGGTCACCAAGAATGTCACCCTAAGAATCCTAAATATCCTACGGTGTCTCCCATTCTTCTTCCCAGGCTGACCATAATGCCATAGTTTGGTATGGCTATCCTAGGGGATTACAATGAGCCTCCGCGGTATATTGCTACGTCGGGCACTCGTGGATACTTTTCCCCCCCCTCCTTCCTACGTCCTCGCTCTGCAAAACACGGGGGCGTGATGTGCCCTGAAGCTGACACTGGAGAAGTTGGAGGATGTTGCAGGATGCGTTGGCGTCTCAGTTCACAGTGTAATGGGTCTCCATTCATCTTTCTAGATAGCTTTATTAAATGTGATAATTCAGTTCCTAAACTTCCTCCAGAAGAGCAAGTCTCTTTCGATTCTTCTCTTTCCTTTGTACACTTCCTCGTACATGCATATAGTGTAAGTAAAGAGGGTTACCTCTTTACACTCGAAGGTGTCAACAAATTTCTCTTTCTGCTGGTGACCGCATTTTTCGTTATTTGAAAAAAAATCTAGGTGACATTCTCGGTGCTTTCCGTATTAATTGGGTGTAGATTCATTTCTAATGATCGATATTGAAGCAATATCGCTGCAAATACTGGACAAGCTACAACTGCTTTGTACACAAGAACATGGATAGATTCAGTGATGATTGCTCAGCCGCCAGCTTCACCTGTTCGTTTCGGAGGATTTAATGTATTTTGCGATTAGCTGTCGCGTCTGTCGACCTTTCCAGTTCTTCTGGATGCATGCTGCATATTCGTTCAGCTCTATGAGTCGTGATGCTTCAAACTCTAGCAGTTGATGCAGGCGACGCGTTTGGAGACGACAATCGGTATAGCTTTGCACCAGTATCACGGCTTCCTCTTCCATTAACACCATCGAGTGGATACCGCGCACGTCTAGATTCACACTTAGTATACAAGAATATGTTACTGTGTCCCAGAGTTTGATATAGCCATCGTACCCGCTCGTGGCCAGCAGCGACGTCTTTTTTGTCCACTGCAGCCCCGAAATTTTGCCAACGTGCGCAAGAAATCGCTTCCTGGTGGGCTTTTGCGTGAAAGTATTGATGATGGAGACCCATGACTTCATGCAGCCATATTCTGCAATCGCTAAGAAGAAGCCGTGATGGTCGAATGCTGTTCGGTTTATAGAGAATTGACCATCGAGACGACGTAGTCGACAAGTAGATTGTGCTTGGGGGCTGGAAGGAATGATGTGTTTGCCAAAGTCATAAAGATTCACGAATGACTGGTTTCGGAAGGATAAAGCTATCCGTGCTTGTTGAGTGCTTGCTGCAAGGTGGCACACGCGCGTTTTCTTCTCCAACTCCAAAGAGTTTCTCAACAAGAAGGAAAACGACGGAGTGACTTCGTAGATCTCCACATAGTATTTGAGATCTGACAGAATCAAAAGCTCTCCGTTTGCTGCGAATTCCGCGGCATATACTTCGCTCATCGTCGGGATGGATTTTGATATCACCAATTGTGAAAATACATTTTGGTTTGAAGTAACCTTTTGTTCCGCCTTTCGGCCTTCGGATTTGGTTTTATGACCAACGCCGGACTTGACAGTGCTGTTGACAACGTGTTTGCTGTTAGTGCTGGCGGCAGCTACATTGACATCTTGTGAGAGGAAATCAAGCGAATGCATCTGCAACTCGACACTCTTGACTGCTCTGTCCGATGATGGTGGTGATGAAGCCACAATGAGAAGTTGCCTAGAAGAGTTCCAGGCAAGGGCTTGATTATTGGCAGCAGGAATCACAGGAACGATCTTTAACGGAATGAGGGTGTTGGTATCATATAAAGTCACACTACCACCAAGAGAAGTGATCATTCGTTCTTTGGCACACTTTAAAAGCGAAGACGTTGCTAGCGCACGCAGCTTTCGTTCCATCAGCCTCCTCGCCGTCAAGGAAGCAATGAGGACCTGACACGTCGGAGTGCTTTTGCTGCCTTCCTCATTCTCACAAACGCAGAAATATTCGCCTACGACACGTTTTGTGAGCTTTCTGATCACCAGTGTGCAGCGATGAATGCCTTCGACCATATCTCCCTCGCTTGTAATGGGTTTACCATTAAAATACCACTGAATTTTCCGCGTAAACTTGCAATTCACTTGAAGACGAACGCGCTTGTTTTCACCAGTGACAATCACGGATGGCGGTACGTTTTCAAGCTCTGGCAGTTGTTCCAGCGATGGATCGAGTCCTAATGCGAGTTTCTTGGCACGTAGTCGGATTTTTTTCGCGTTTTCTTGCGCGAGACTCTCCGCTCTCATCGCCTCTTCTCTTTGCTTATGAAGCTCCTCTTGCTCGATCTGTTTTGCCTTGAGTTCGTCTTGATCTGCCTCAGCATCTTCGCGGATCCAAGCTCCAGTGGGGGTAAGAAGTTTGCGAATATTGATGAGCCTTTGAGTGTATTGTTCGTCGTCCTTAGCGTGGGTTTGTAGTTCGCGGACAGCTTCCATCACACCATGGAGAGTTGAGGTAAAGCCGTACGTGGAGATAATATGTGCAAAGATATCCAATACAATTGGAACGTATTTCTGTATGGCATTGAATCGATTTGATGTCGTGAAATATCAAAGCAAAGCAAGGACGATAGAAATAGCCGAAAACTTACGTGGACGATGAGTGCAAAGTCACCTTGGGCTGCAAGAGGAGAAGGAAATAGAAGAGTTCCGTCAACACAGAGCAGCACATCGTTCTACCTTGGGTTAAAGCAGCTCACCATAATCCAGCGCACATTGGAGTTTTTTCTTCGTGTGTTGATGTGTGCATGATTCGATGAGCTCGTCAGCCATACCTGTGAGTATTTTGATATCGTGAAACATATTGTAAGAGAACTTAGCGCGCCGCTAATGCATTAAATAAAATCCTTACGGAGCGCTTGTGCTTTGTCAAGAGTCTGATATCCATCCTGGAAACCATTGGGTGGCTTTGTTTGGTTAAAGTTCGGTGAGATGAGTTTACAGCAGCGACACTGGATGTAGTGACTCGGTTCTTCTTTATACTTCTTTCGTGAGTTACAAGTGATGACATTGCGGCTTCCGCATGCTACACACACACTTTTCACCTGCTTCTCCTGCAGTTTATTCAGTGTTTCTCTTTGTTGGTTCCTGCTGACAATGACAGATCGCAGTTTCTCTTGCTTTTGAGACATATTCATTTACTATTGTTGATTTGCGTCGCTTCACTATCCAGACGTGACTCTTTGAAACAACTCAATATACGAAAAGCTTCCGTTAACAAATTTCAAGTCGAGTAGCGAGATGAAAGCGCAGTGTGTGGAAGATGAGCCCCCGCTTTTGGGGGACGAAGAGGATCAAGAAGCGGTGCGGATGGGCGATAATCAAACCGAAGAGCAGAGCCTGATGGACGAAATGGTGGCGATCGCGCAACACGCCAAAGAAGAAAAACGAAAGCAGCAGGAGAAGGAACGCAATCGCAAAGTCTTTGGGGACGGACTAAAGAAAGGCTTTTTCAATTCTACCACAAAATCCAAGAAACAACAACGTCCCAAGTCAATGCAGTCGGTACGTGTCTGGTCTTTTTATCCAAATATCTTAATGAAAAGTAGTGTTAATGAAATTTGCATGTTTTGTGATTCGTTTTCTTCTAGCGCGAAGAGCGACTGCGTGTGATAGAGCCTCAGGAATCAAATGGTCAGACAACAGCAAACTCGCCATCTCCATTCGTGTTTCCAGAGGTGCAGGATGCATTAAACAGCGTGAACAAACTCAATCCTAAGGGTAAGCTCTGCGACGATCTTTGTAAGTGTGAATACATTTGCTAAATGACGTGTGTATCTAGAGTGGATGAATGAAAGTTTCTTTGCCAAGCTGTCAAGGAATCCAAAGTTAAAACATGGTACAGCAGAAATCTTGCTTTTTTCTTTCATTCGGACTGAGCAACAGACTAAACGCATCTCGCTGTTCTCTACAGCGTTGCAGAACCCACATTTCACGGCTGCGATTGAAGAAATGCAGCGTGACCCACAGGCGGCTATGCTGAAATACCAAAAAGACGAATCAATCACCGCGATGCTCAAGGATTTTATGGAATTTCTCGGAGCACATTTCGAAGAGGTCTGTGCATTTGTATCGGCGTATTGCCATTTCAGACAAGATTTTTTTACTTATTTATGTCTGCAGTTGGGCAAGCAAATGGAAGTTAAGGCTCAGCAAGATCAGGAAAAAGATAATGGAACAGAACGGAAAGTGCTGTTAGTGGAGCCAAAGCAACAGAAGAAGCCACAGTCATCACCAGCGATTGTCGATCTTGACGAAGCGAGACGGAAAGCAGTCGAGTTGATGCCACGATCGACAGAGGAGGAAGGTCAAGTGCAGGAAATTCTAAAGAATCCAGCACTGTTGCAGGCATTATCAGACGGAAATCTCATGGAGAAGTTGCGTGAATGCCAACAATCGCCACAGAAGCTTCAGCAACTGGTGCAAGATCCTGTTCTTGGTCCAAAGTTTCGACTTCTGGTTGAGAATCACTTGGTCAATTTTCAGTAGTGGATACCTTTTCCTATTTTGATTAAGTATACATTACTTTGTAACATGATCGCGGATATGTAACAAGTGGCTTGTTCTGTTGCTGCATTTTGTGTGTGTGGAAAGCAAACGATGAGCAATCTGAAAGACCAAGTGGAGACCGAAATGGCGCGCTACCGTGTGCTTCAGGAAGGTGCGTATTATAACAACGTACATGCTGATGTGGAACTAGAGATGCTTTACTATCGGATGAACCCTCTTTTGATTAGTGAAGCTCAATATTTCTGTTGCTTCTTCTTTTTTATTTTCGTAACAGAGGTACAAGTGTTGGCGACGCAGCGTCAAACCTACGCGCAACAGGCGAATGAAAACGGCATGGTGAAGAAGGAGTTAGATTTGCTAGACGATGACGCAAAAGTTTACAAGCTCATTGGGCCGGTGCTACTGAAACAAGACGTCGGTGAGGCCAAGACGAATGTGAACAAGCGTATCGAGTTTATCAACCACGAACTGTAAGGATGTGGATGTGGTGAGTACATGAATGAGCCCCACATTTTTAACGTTGGTATGTCGATTTTGTGTATGTAGGGAGAAAGTCAACAACAAGATTGAACAGAAAGAAAAGGATGCCGTAGAGATCCGGAAGAGCGTACGTGTGTTGCATCAACACTTTGATTTAGCAACGCTGCTTCGAATGAAACAAATTGATCCATTATTTCTGCTTTACAGATTGCGAATATGCAAATGGAGATGCAAAAGCGTGCAGCAGAAGCGGCACGAAGCGTAGCGGCTCAGTAAAAAACAAGAAAGTCATTGTTTTCGCCAATATGAAGCAAGCGATCTGGCAATTGTGTTTCATCATCTTCTTGTTCTTGGAGGCTATCTATATAAAACAACAAAATCACTTTTACACACGCTCTTTTTCTATGCGAATCCGAGCGCCTCGAGACTGTGCGTGCGCGCACCCAAGAGTTCTAGCGGCACCTTCTCTGCTACTTCTACCAGTGTCGTGCGTGCCACTGGTGTAGCATGTAGCGTGTGGCGGCCAGCGTTGTGTACACGTACTAGTACATAGTCACCCCGAGTGGCGCGGACACCAGCTCCTCCACCAATGGGCATGCCCATTGATAGAAAGGATGAAGAAGAATCAATGTCACCATCCATCAGCTCCTGGTAATTTCGAAGCGACGACGGGATGAACAGGTCAGGAAACACACAGCGTTTGTTCGTGTCGGTCAAGCCCGTGAGCATCGGATTGGCGTCAGTTGACCGGCGGCTTGGGCCTTGCACCAGCACAACATGCAGGCGATCTGAATCTTCGACTAAATTCTTCTTGGTTACAACAGCGCTGAACGTATCAATCACTTGTTGTAGCCGTCGCAATTTGACTTCCGAAGGCACATCGTCCTCCATGCGATGCGCTGCGTGCGTACGTGCACGCACCGAGTAGGCGAACATGAATGCCTGGTCATAGCAGACTTGTCGCATCAGCGATAGTGTGTCTTTGTGTTCTTCTTCTGTTTCTCCACAAAAACCCGAGATGAAATCGGAGGAGATAGCAACACCTGGCAGACGTGCGCGCATGTTATCCACCAGACCAAGATACGCGTCACGCGTGTACCCGCGGCGCATGCGCTGGAGCAACGACGAGCTACCGCTCTGTGCGGGCATGTGGATCTGCTTGCAGATATTGTGCCGCTCGCGCATGAGGTCAAAGACCTCGTCGGGAAAGTCTTTTGGATGAGGAGATGTAAAGCGGATGCGGATTTCTGGATCCACTCGTGAAACTTTGTCCAATAGATCCACGAACCGAAAGCCGGGCGCGTCACGAGATCGGAACATGTTGCTGAAACCTGCTGCAGAGACATATCCGCGGCCGTGTTCGACAGCACCTTCGGATTTCTTATCATGGAAACTGTTGACGTTCTGGCCCAATAACACGACTTCCTTCACACCTTGGTCCCGCAGCGTTCGCACTTCGTCAACGATCGACTGCATCACACGACTGCGCTCGCGGCCACGGGTAAACGGCACGATGCAGTACGAACACATATTGTTACAGCCACGCATGATGGATACAAACGCTGATGGGCTGGACGGGTCTAGCCGCACAGGTGCGATGTCGGCGTACGTCTCATCAAGCGATAGCTGCACATTCACAGCCGCCTGGCCGCCACGCACGACTGTTAGCAGATTTGGGATGTCACGGTAGGCATCCGGTCCGACGACAAGGTCCACCATCTTATCGGATTCGAGCAGTTTTGTTTTGAGCCGCTCGGCCATGCACCCAAGCACACCGACAGTCGGCAGGGGCTTGTTTTTTGGTTTCTGTTTGTTTTTCAGTATCTTGGCCTTAACCTGTCGAATCTGCTCTAGTCGGTTCCAAATCTTTGCCTCGGCGTTGTCACGCACAGCACATGTGTTGAGTAGGATGATATCGGCGTCTTCTTGCGTGGCAGCAGGGATGTAGGCGTTCTCGAGCAGAATGGCACGCACGATCTCAGAATCGGCGGAATTCATCTGACAGCCATAGGTTTCAATAAAAAACGACCGCGGCGTTGGTATCTCCAGGTCTTCCAGAGACTTTATTGACTGATTCATGTTGATTGGGAAGGTCATCTCACTTGGTTCTTGATTCACATGGCTGTGGTGGTTGTGAGGATGACTGTCTTCGCGGGAATCGCGAATGAAATCTGCCAGTCCTGGTCCGCTGGCGGGCAGTTTCGTCGACCTGTGCACCTTCACGTGTGCATTGCCGCTGCCATTCGACTGCGTGCGAACAGCAGCGCCACCACGCAGGGTCCTTGAGAGTTGCACGCGTCGCAACAGCAGCTTCATCTTCCTCCACTCAATATGATCACAAACAGAACCACCGAAAGCCGCTAGACACTGGCATTATCTACACCGGCTTTTCGAATTTATACTTCTTATATTTGATATTTATGTCTAAATAGATGTTGAAGAAGAATGAATGTTATTCATTAATAGAGTTTTTTTTGGCGGGAAATTCTCGTCATACATTGCGGACCATAAAGTGCATTTCCGCTGGTTCACATGTTGGTTCTTCGTTGATGAGCATCTGCTTTGTGGGTATCATCTCCATGCCTCATATCTTTTGCTGAGCCATCTCTGAATTGCCATCAGCAATGATTCACTATTCTTGTGTGCTAAACTATCGTATCACAACCGCTTTCATCATGTTGGTGCTGATTCTTCTGGTAGTTGCGCGACCAGGGTATCTAAACTGGTACGTTCATCCGACGACGCATACCCGGTTCCTTCAACTATTCGCTCTTCATCCTCTAAAATGTACTCTTGTTGGTCATCGTTGTCTCCATATTGCCTGTTTTCAGTTTCGTCTGCTGTTCCCATGACCTGCGTCAGCTTCTGCCGCAGCTCCGTCATCCCTTCTTTTGTTCTGCTGTCGCATGTTGGCACTGACAGCGTTTGTGAAAGCCCCACGTTATCGCGTACAACTGCTTGATTCACTGTTGACTGAAAATGTTTGAGTAGATTTTCGTGGGTTACGAAGTGGCTGATCAGTAGCTTCTGTAAGCTTTTAGCCACTTCTGTCACAGTGGACGGTATGGGTGATGGAAATCTGCAGCATTGGCTCCATAAGATTGGTCATGTGCAATTTCTTGTAATCTACGCTCGCCATTTCATCCAGTACCACAAATTTACATACCAGAACGAACCCTTCAAGTCTCGTGTTTGAAACATGTCGCCATAGACTTGGTAGGGGGTCTCTATATGATTGAGAAGCAGCTTATCATGTGAGAATTCATAAACAACATAGTAGTGAGAAACTTCACGAGCTGCATGCCTTTCTTCATACTAGAGTTGCAATATTTGTCCATATAGGAATTAAGAACGTATTGAATTTGAACACAATATATTGGAAAAAAATCGCTCAGTAATGATGTTTTACATTTATTCTTGCTGTCACGTACCAATTCGATGTGTTTTGGGAAGAGTTCACTCTTTTCTTCCGTATAGAACAAACATGTACGGGAATTATTTGCGTCTTCTGGCACAGTTGGTAGAGTGTTGCCGTAGATCAGCTTTTCATTTGTTTTAGCCGGCATATCACTGTACGTGAAACGAAAACAATGCAATGTGTGACTGACATAGTAAACTTAATGAGATAATGTTTATTCACGACGATCCCATCGCGCGCTCGAGGAAATTAAACCGCGCTAAGCTCTGATTGAGATTATCTTTTTTGCTTTGCTTCCTGCATGAGTTTCAAAGTCACCGACACAATCACATTTACAAGCTATATAAGCATTTTCACAGCTATTTTATTCGATTACATTTGAATCAATGCTTCTAGGTCAGCGAAACTGCAGTACTCAGATACGACGGTGGATCCTGTCGGACTCGAGCAGCTCCATCTTGACTTGCAGCATGTGCATCGCCTTCAGGTTGCTCGCTTTGCCCAAGAATGAGGTATACCTCTTTTATCAAATATATCGACTAAATGGCTACTAATAGGAGCACGAGATATTTATTTTTAGAGGTTATTCGGCTCCAAAACGCTTCATGTGATTGGCATTATTGGCGGGGGGKAATGGAGACTGAGCAGTCGAGTGGCTGGAGCTGTGTGCTATGCACGTTTGAGAATGAAGCCTGCACCGACCGATGTGCCATCTGCTTGAATGTACGCAAGCGAACGAGTGACAGCAGCGCTACAAGCCTCACCACTTCTGTGGAGAGTATGTTAAGCACACCAAAGAAGGCAAAGTTTGCGACTGGTAAGAAAAATGGCAAGCAGCAGTCGACGATTCAGTCGCTCGTAGTGGCAGTCGGTAGCTCCGCGGAGAGAGAAGCAGCGCGCTTAAAGAAGAAACTGGATCAAATGCGGGAGTTGGGCATCGATCTACCGTCGAACGAGCTAATTCCATTGCTAGCACGGCACTGTTACTCTGTGCAAGTAGCTGCGTCTGCCTATTTTGAGCAACTCACGTTGTCATCGTCATCTGCGGCAGAGCAAAATCATACAGATGCTGCCACGCAACAGCGTCTAGCACGTGTTATCGATGAGTTGGAGAGTTCGTTTGCGTGCGAACCGTTTCGGCTCGTGGGGAGTACCATCATGAGTGCGATTGTCAGCCGATCAGGTGTTAATGTCTCATCTGGTGATCAGCTGCGACTGCAAGCAGAAGACGCGGGCAAGAAACGATTGCGTCCAGGAACTATGGCGTCTTCAGTGAGTGGGATTGTTCGAATCGCAACTATGCAGCATGTGCAAATCGGACGGCTCGAGAGGGAGCTGGAGATGCTCTTGCATCCTCTTATGAAAGAAGGACTGGTACAATTGGCCGCCGTCTGTGAACGCACACCACTGTCTTTGCAGATGTTTGCCTCGTTTGACGTATGTATGAAATCTGAAACAATTGGGAATGCATGACTTTGTACTTATCGATATTGTATGCCGAACAGATTCGGGTGTTTCTGTATGTGAACGTGAACGCGTTTGGGATTTTTAATGAATCGCACCCGAAATTTCATCTTGCAGACGCATTTTACACTGCGTTGCAACTGATCAATCCATCGGGGGTAGCAAATGGGTCAAGTGGATCCCTCTCGTCTGCTGCATCTTCTTCATCCGAAGTGAATGTAGCAGATTTGGAGACACTGTTTTCTGAGTTTGTCGACGCAAGTGATCTACGCGAAAAACATGACGGCAATACTGTTGACCCTGCGGACCAACTTGAGCCTTTCCTGAATGCAATTGAGCTCCGTGAGCATCAGAAACAAGCACTCATGTGGATGCTCTGGCGAGAAAATCAACAGTTGAATGGCTCCGCTAGCGATGAAGTGGCGACAAATCCGGTACGTTGTCAGAAATGGATAGACTTAGTTTCGTTCGATTTGAGACTGACGTTTACTACATTACTATTTGGTTCTATAGATGTGGGAGACACGTACATTCCACTCGGACGGTACATACTTTGTGAACCCGTTTGAGAAGATTGTCTCCCTTGAACCGCCGGATCCACCTGTTCCTTGCCTGGGTGGAATTCTTGCAGACGATATGGGAATGGGTATGCAAAATTGATTGAGGATTTGTAATCGCTTGAGTGTTTACTTAATTTTGTGTTGGGGATGTACGTTAGGCAAAACGATGATGATGCTTGCTCTCATTGCACATCAAAAGTATTTTGGTGGCACAAGTGAAGAGTCGAAGGGGATGAAGAAGACCAAGAAACAGAAGACACTGATCGTCTGTCCACTCAGTTTGCTACATCAGTGGAAAAACGAGATCGAACAGCGCTTTTTACCTAACACGTTGACTGTACACGCCTATTACGGTGAAGATCGTGACAGAAGCGTCATTACCAGAAGCGACATCGTACTAACCACGTACGGTGTACTATCAAAAGAGTATGAAAAGGCAGACAGCACGGCATTCTTGATTAATACAGAGTGGCATCGAGTGATCTTGGATGAAGCACATAGTATCAAGAATCGCATGACGACGTACTTTCGCGCCTGTGCTGCGCTGAGGGCCACACATCGGTGGTGTCTGACAGGTACACCAATCCAGAACTCGCTCGAAGATATGTTTTCATTGTTAAGCTTTCTTCAGTACATTCCGTGGTCGCGGATTGCCTGGTGGAAACGCGTAATTATGACACCATACGAAGAAGGCGACGACGTGAATGCACTTGGACGGTTAAAGGTGATTCTGCGTCCAATTTTGCTACGCAGAACTAAGCATTCTCGTGATTACAAAGGGGTTAACATCGTTCAATTGCCTCCGAAGCACGTTGAGCTAGTGAAGTTGGAGTTTTCCGCAGAGGAACGAGCGTTCTATCAGACAGTGTACGACAAAAGTCGCGCAGAATTCAATGGCTATGTCGCCAGTGGTGCTGCAATGTCCAGTTATGTAGCGATCTTGGCTTTGCTGTTGCGACTCCGACAGGCGTGTAATCACCCACTGTTGGCATTAGGACGTGATTTTGAGCAAGTGTCGATGAATGACACAACCGATGGCACCAAAGGGGATAGCTTGGTGAATTCGCTTTTTCAGCCTCAACGGGGTGAATCAATGGAAGCATACTATCGTCGTATCTCCGCGCAACTACAGCAGGAAATGCAAGCATGCAGTCAGACAACAATATCCAACGGGGAGGATATACAGCACAAGAGCGGCGGGCTCACGCAATCGTACATTAACAGTGTCATTGCCCAAATGGAGAGTGGGATTGAGTCACAGGAGTGTCCTATATGCTTGGATCCACCAGTGAACGGTGTGCTCACTCCATGTGCTCATATGTTATGTGAGCAGTGTCTACTCGACACCCTCGCGAATGATCCAGAAAGTGGCTGTCCAGTGTGCAGAGCAGTGGTAGATATCACCAAAGTGTTTGCACTGCCAACTTCTGCGGACGTTGCACAGCAAGAACATGAAGATAAAAATGTAAGCGAGGACACGGCAGAAGAAATGCAGACCTCAGAGACAGGCGACAACGTGATAGGGTTCCAAAGTGCCAAACTGAAGCAGCTGCTGCACGACTTGAAGCTGATTCGCCAGGAGAACGAACATTTAGACGGCTCGCAGCCGAAGCGAAAGGTCGTAGTGTTTTCTCAATGGACGTATATGCTCGAGATGGTCGCGAAATTACTGAAACGACATGGTTTTAAGCACTGTATGTTCACTGGAGCGATGAATCAAGAGAGTCGCGAGCGTGTGCTTACGCAATTTGCAAAAGACCCGGCAATGGACGTACTGGTGATCAGTCTCAAAGCTGGCGGTGTGGGGTTGAATTTGACGTGCGCGTCGGTAGTGATTTTGCTCGATCCGTGGTGGAATCCTGGGGTGGAAGACCAGGCCATAGATCGTGTGCATCGGCTCGGGCAAACGCAAGAGGTGTTGGTAAAGCGATACATCGTGATGGATACCGTGGAAGATATGATCCTTCAACTCCAGCAGCGCAAAGAGAAACTCGCAAAGCATGTATTAATCGTTGCTAAAGCTGGAGAGGACAAGCGCAACGATCGACTCAACCTCGACGATCTTAAGAGCTTTTTCCGTTAATTAGTGTCATTTTTTTTTTCACACATCACATCTTAATCCATGTGTGTAAGTAACATGCTTTAAATAGTGTGCGGGTGGTACACAGATGTAGATACGAACCACCACGAATCCATGGGAGTTGGCGCCATTGCTTCAAATAGAGCTCGGTGAGATACTCATTTTAGGGATTTGAACGCTCAACCGGTTGATGCAAAGGAGAAGCGTAGAGACCTCCGAACAAGAAGAAGAAGCGGAAGGTGCACCAGCGTCTTTCCAAGGGGAGGGTTCTCCATCGATTACACACAACTACGCTTCCAAGAATTCGTATATTTACTTCATTATATACTCGCCATGCTGACGCGGTCGCAGGCGCGTGCGACAAACCAGCCAGTGTTCGTGGACGACCAGTGGAACGACGCGTACATCCAGGCAAAAGACGAACAAATCGATGCCATTCACGCGCGGGACGTGTTGAACGGCTGGGACCATCTGCGAGAGGAAGATTCAGAAGATTCAGACGACAGTGAGGATGACAGTGACGTGTGGGATTCGCAACAGGAGGAGAGTGACGACGAAGACGATGAAGATGAGAACGGGAGCGGCACAGACAAGGACGCCAGTCGATGGGCTGGCGGAACGCTGGCGGAAAACATATTCTGGACAACGATGACAATACTGATGGTGCCCATTCTGTTTTACGTGTTGCTACGGTATGGAAAGATACCCGTCCTGACTGAAAACTAATTAGATGGATGCTTAACTGAATACTTGTTTGTTTTTGTTTTGCTGTAGTAAACCGCAGCGCTGGCCATTGCAGAGCGCCAGTGCGCTCGGAATGCTTGTGAAGGTGCTGACCAACATCCTTGCACTGTTGATGATCGCTGCTGTTGCATATGCAGCCATTTGTTCAGATGCCCTTCCTGAGTCTCTCGATGAGCTGGTATGGCGGAACCTGGAGCTCCAGCCGGTGGATTCGTGTGCGATGTCTTTTGTAAGCGGCTGGCGTGAGTGTTTGGCTGGCGATGCAATTGCTACGCTGTCCATGATCACACCACGTTGCAGTCACGCGCTGAGGCAGTTGATGGTTCTGCTGATCGCGATTGGTCCATTGCTCTGCTTCCACCGTCGGTGGCTAAAGCTACTGGTATTGCTGCTGACAACATCATATCTCGCACTGAGTATCTTTTCGGAATTCCAGGCGGAACAACGCGCCGCCGTGCAAATTTATGCACTCGATCCGACGTTTGCGTTCGTGAACGAAAGTATCTTTGTGAGTTTTTTTTCACCTCCTAACGTTTCCATGTCTGTTGTTTAAACAACTGACACGCGTGGTTGGCGCTTTGTAGATCGCGATCGATGGGCAGAACTTGGAACAGGACGGGATTGTCGCGTGGGCACCATATTGGGGTGGGCTGCAACAACAGAAGGCCTCGAATGTCCCGAAACTGTTTCCACAAGTGTTGCATAATGGCGGTGTGCTCGTGACGTTTCCCCACGTAAATGAATTTGTGCCTTGCTATCAACCGCATCAACAATCGAAGCATTCATTTCAGTGCTTTGAAGCCATTCGACTGCGTGTAAAAGACCAGAAAAGTGTACCTGGCTGGTCGTTGGCAGGTCAGGATAAAAATGAGTTGTGATGATAACCAATGCAACAAGGAACTGGAGGCACAGATAGAAATACACACTTGGTGTACTAGTAATAAAACTTGGCAAATACTTTTTTCTTTTCAAATTTGAAATCTATGGTACTTTCATTACATTCTCTAGCGATGGTTGGAGATACTATTCAGATAGCGTGACGCCACGAAAACGCGCTTGGTCTTGGCTTTCTTTGGCCCCTCTGTCTCCACTTGCGGTGTGCTGTTCGTTGAAATGTTTTCCTGCTCGTCCAATCGGCGCTTCGCTTGTGGGGGTGGCGAGGTAGCAGCCTTCCATGATGTCGAGCTATTCCTTGTGGCGCACGTCGTTGGGGGTATTGCTCCCGGCGCGACAACTGTTGTTGAGCCCTTATTGCGTCGCATCACTATCCGCTCCATCGCCTTCTTCGTTTTCTCGTACTCGATCTTCAAGTCTTCGTTCTCCTGTACGAGTTTCGCCTGGTTAATTTGGATCTTCTCCAACTTGGCGATTTTGTGCTGTGATTTCTCCAGCGTAGCAGCCATGATCTTCACCTTTTCAAGCTCCTCTATCACCAAATTTTTAAGACTGCGCTGCGATGATGAAGGAGAAGTAACAATGGTAAGGTCATCTGTTTCACTAGGCTCTATGTACTCTTGTGTGAAGAATAACTGCCGAACTTCTTCGTGCAGCATTTTCAATGCATCCAGTTCTTCACGCACGTTCTGCGTTTCCAGCTGCGCAGCACTAACCTCTTGTTGCAAAAGGGTCTCGCGAGCTTCCCACTGTTGCTTTCTAATTTCCTCTTCTTTCTTGGCTTGCTCAGCAAACGTTTGTTCCGCATTCTCCAGCAACTTTTTGTGTTGCGCAGCCGCTTGCACTAACTGCTGCTGTTCTTGTTCCATCTCCAGTAGCTTGGTGTCGCGCTTGGTTAGCTCCGCTTGGATACGGTCAATTTCAGAAGCAAAAAACGAAATTTCTGCATCTTTCTGCTCGCACGCGCGCTTGGAAGCCGAGAGATGCACTTCCAACGTCGCGTGCTCCTCCTTGAGCTGTAGGAATCGCGATGTTGTGGTGGAGATTGCGGTTCTCGCGTCTGTCAGTTGCTGCTCCAGCGATACGCTCGCCGCACGCAATGCATTTACTTCGCCACGTAGAACGGCTGCTTGTTCGACTGCCTGCTGGTGTTTCTGTTCAAACTCAGCATATTCAGTTTTAGTTGCACGCTGTGTGCCGTCCTTTTCGCTCTTCATCGCCTCAATCTGACCCTCTAATTCCTTGATACGCAGTGCTAAGTGCTGATTCTCAGTGATTTGTTGTGTAAGCTGCTCGTCCTTGTCCTTTCGCTGACGCTGTAACTTTTCGATGGTTTCATCCTGGCGTGCCACGACTGCTTTGATCTCACTCAATTTGGCTTCATAAGTGTGTTGTTTTTCTTCTAGTTCGCTCTCCAGTGCATTTCGAGCTGTTGTTGCTCGTGTGTATCGCTGCTGTAATGCCTGAAGCTCCTCGACGTTCGTTTTCCACGCCTGGTCTAGTTTCAAAAGATTTCCCATCGCCTTCGCATACTTTGCGTCCATGTCACGTAGGGCTTGCTGATGCTGCACAAGCGTCTCTTGTGTGTCAGTCAGACTCTTCTTGAGCGTGAAGTTCTCCTCCTCCAACTCTATCGCATTTGTCTCACCGCCTACGCGCATGCTCAGCCGTTCCTATCGCCAACATAAGAAGGCATAGAAGGTGGTTAAACAAGACAAAATCATTACACACACTCAGTTCAATCGATATATAGACGCACCCGCAGATGCGCAACTTCCATCTTGAGATTCATGAGCTCCCGCTCGCGTCGGTCGGCGTCCTCTTGTAGCGCATTTAACCGCACGCGCCCGGCCATTTTAACTCACTTGGCTTCTCTCAGGATGCTGCGGATACCAAAAGGCGCGCAAAAATTCTGCTGTTTAAAATTCAAACATATCAGTTATAACAACTAAACGTTTAATAGAACATTAAGCCCTAAACCTTAGCATATGGCTACATATTTATTAATTTGGGTATCTTACGTTTGATGTAGTTAGGATTAGCATGAGCAGATCAGAAAATAGCTCAAGGCGCATGCTATTCATGTTGCGCTTGATACCTGTCCGTCGTTGAACGAAAGGAAGCAAACACGAGCATCAGTAAATGGGTTGTGCTGCGTCGATCGGCGTGAGAGGCGTCGGACCGGCGCCACCTGGTACACGGCGACAAATGGCGACATCCGTAGTCCCTAATGTAGCATCTACACCCTCAAAGCGCAGATTGACGATGAAACACACACCTAAAATCGATAATGAAGCAGCACAGAAGCTACAAGCCATGATTTTGGAGATGTCTGGCCGCGGCAAACTCGAGCTCACGTCGACTGTTGCTAGGGAAGGCTCTGGGCAGGAGACAGGGACACTCTCGAAACGACATATCCCGAGCTTAAAGCAGATTCCCGGAGTTGTGTTTAGTATGGCCAACCTCACCGAATTGAATCTTCGCTGCAACGAGATTTATCATATCCCCAAGGAAATAGTCATGTTGCAGGCACTAGAAGTACTCATCGTATCCGAGAACCAGTTGGATGAGCTGGTGAAGGAAGTAATGGAGCTTAGACAACTCAAAGTGTTGGAGGTTGCCGACAACTATCTCACCTCACTTCCGGGCAACATAGGCGACCTGACTAAGTTGGAGATCTTACGCGCGAGTCGTAACAAACTCACATGTCTACCCGACAGCATCGGCAGCTGTGAGCGTTTGAAAGTGATCAATCTTTACGATAATGCCATCTCCGATCTTGGCAGTGGTATCAGCAGTCTGTGCTATCTGCAGGAGGTTAATGTTAGCAATAATGCCTTGACGGTCTTTCCAGATGTGGAGCGATGGAAGAATCTCAGACGACTGTACCTACAGGTCAACCGCCTAACCTCGTTGCCACCCATGGGCACGCTCGGCAAACTCAAAGTCTTCCAGGCATATCAGAATGACCTCACTGAGTTCCCTTCTATGGCTAATCTCGTGCATTTGCAGAAGATCGATGTCAATACCAACCGTATCCGTGAGATTCCCAGATGCTTTGAGCAAATGAGTAAGCTTGTGCACTTGAATATGCGTAAGAACCAGCTGACGGCGATCCCTGCGTTCCTCTGTCGATGCAAGAGCCTTGAAATTTTGGACTTTGGTTACAACTCCATTTGCCCACCTGTGCCTGCTGATCTCGTTACGTTGCCCAACCTCAAGACATTCCTCCTTGATGACTGCAACGTGACAGTATTACCCATCGAACTCATGGGGCTGCGGCAAGTTTGTCGCGTGAATCTTGGCAAATGTTTGCGCATGGACGATCAAGAGACGTTTGAAGTGGTAATAGAGCTGAGAAATATCTGCGCACATAACGGTGGCTGGCTCAAGACAGGGTAGTGGCACAGGTATGTTATCCTACTATTAGCAAAAAAACTTGTTAGGACCCTAGGGACGACTGCGATGATCATAACTAGCAAACGCTTGACTGCCCCATACTGTACAGATAAAGAAAGCTGGTAAAATAACCATGCACACACCAGGAACGATATGTAGAGTGATGCTTTGTATCACTGCATTCGATGGCTTATCTTCTAATCACCAAATGGAACGTGAAATGTTCGTGATGGCTGCTGGGGAATAGAGATCTATCGCGGTTCTGTGGCTGCAACTTTTCGGACTCCTGTTTCACTTTTTCCATCACCAAATCCGCAATTATTAACGCTAGCACTTGTAGTTCTCAGCCGCAATGCATCACATCTAGGAGTCTGTTGCACAACACAAACGTTGAAATCATCGTGCATAGTGCAGATCAGAAGCTAAACGCATGAATTAATGTTTTAGCATGTTTTAAATGCCGCATAGAACATACCATCGGACTTTTCATTGTCAGATATTGCAATAACATGTTTCCGCCAAGCGCCATGCTGAGAAAGGATCGCTAACAGAGACCATACGATTAGAAGTAAATCTTTCATCATTTGATCTGTCACAATGAGCGGTAACGCAAAGAAAAATGGGGCTACTTGCAGCTTGGTTGGGATATAACATGAGCTCATCTATCATTAGTGCTTTTACGATCTGAGAACCGCCATTGAGCAGCGATGAAGTCCGCACGTCAATATTTACTTTCGGGAAAACGCTTGATAACCCCAAGCGCAAGCACTACGAGTGATTTTCTTGGCGCTGATAAGTTGGCACGTGCTGGAATTTGGATGCTTATCCGCTCCATTCCACAAACGTACATCTGCGGACGTGTGGGTCAAACATTGGAGCATCAAAGCCACATAATAGGTAGGCAAACATTATTACTTCGGCAGTCAAACGTTTATTCAACCTTAAATGCTCCAAGATCATGGGTGTTAACGCTGAATTCCTAATATGTTCACTAGCCTAGTCCAAACAAGCATCTTGAAGCAAAACAGTGATAAAATTCGTCGCGATAATTCATGGCTGTACACTGAATTTCTTCAATCCTTTGCGCCCAATTCTCACAGCCATAGCTTGAGCAATAAACTCACATGTTATTGGCATATTTTGAGTCCCTGTTTACAGCAAAAATACGAGGAAAGCAACATAAAGTAGATATCCATCTCCTTCACTAACAATGATTTCGTCCGAACCACGTCCAGTAAACGATAAACAATAACGTCTGCCATCAGCGGGAGGCTCCTCAATTACATGGAGAAGCCGAGTAATGATATTGCACATCTGTTGCGTCTCTGAATATATTGCCAATCCTCTATGTGCAACCTTAAAGCTTTTTGTCCAAAGACATCTATCCATCCAATAAAAGCTTCCTCAAAAAGTGGTCAGATTTACCTGCATGCCAGATTCTCATCATGCCTCCTTTGTTAGTCATTAAACCGATTCCAAACTCATGGGAGTTGTCTGTGATTTAATCGAGGATGAAGAACATAAAGGAGGAAATTGATCGGAGATGCATTCGGACGTTATTCCAGTGCATGCCCGACATGTAATGTCCATAATGATGTCAATATCGTCACTGTGATGTGGACGGCTCTACGTTTTTGTGCCGTCCTTTTCATATCCATGTTTGTCGATAGACAGAATGCCAAACAAAACTGAAAAATACTGCTGACTCGAGAACAGACCTATTTGCTTAATCTTATGTGACGCAAGCACCTTAAATGTTCTTCCTAGTTTCTCAAAAACGCTTCTTCACGATACGACTTGCCTGTTAATTTCCACGACGACGTCTTACCCAAGCAAATGATTCGATTGATATATAGATTGCAGCATAATCGTCAATATATCTGAAGCAAATGCGCCATTATGCTTTGATTTTTTATGCGGAAAATCGGAAAATCTGCGCAGGATAACAGCTCGAAGACAAAGCTCTTGCTCAACTTGGATTAACGATGCTCTCCGTCAGATACGCTACCATTCTAGGTTGCCAAAGTTTGGAGCAGAATGTTGAGATAATTGGTATGAACATTGAGCACGCCATCAACCAGACTACCGTTCAGCATGAATAGTAGCTCAATCGACTCGCGGATCCTTGGTTTATCTCCATACATGGTTCCCTTCTCTGCATTCTCCGCTATCGAGTACAAGAGATGACCACGCTCATGTAAGACGCAATATTGATGGCATCTCCTCGCAGCGGTAGGAATCAAGCAGGTTCATGCTTAGAGAGAGTTTACTCAATATCGGTTGGTTTACAATTCTGTGCAATAGCGACGAAGTAGGGTATTCATTGTTGTTTAGATCTTCAAACGTCCGAGGTTCACTGCTTACCACACTCATGGGCAACCTTATGAGCTATAAACCACATGGAATTTAGGGAGGATTAGCTTATTCATAATGAATACAAAATTTAAATCTGCACACACTGCAACTAGAAGTTTCTCGTCCAGTCTTTTCAGGCCGAGCAATATTCCCAATCGATCTTACAGTAGCAATGCCATCGATTTTGTCAAATTGTAAAAGATATCATTTCCGCAAGGCAACGACAACTTCTCGGATTCATCGTATGAGTCGTGCTTCAGCTGTAGCTTCATCATCAGGACTCCATTGCAACAATAACTCACTCAACAGATCAACAACGATACCTACATCAGTATCATCAGGCAGTTCACACTCACTGGCTAAGTGGAGTAGATCTGGCAGTATCTTGATTGCGAAATCAGCAGCATTTCCAAAAATGTGCATTTGTTGTCCGAAGTTATTGCCCTAATGAACCAATGTTTGGCGACAAAGATCGTGTGGATATGTCGGCGAATGAGCGATATGATAAAAGAAACAAGGAATTTACATTTAATATGTAAATGCGAAGCAGAAATAAACAACAGCAAACTGTTCCATCTGTTCTTGTAGCATCGCACCAAGTTTGGAACTTTGATAATCTTTGAAAGAACCAATACGAGAAGCCAGCCCAAGGCGAAAATAACGGGCGAGCTACAAAAGCTTGATTGATGAGCTTAGGTAGTTAGCTTGTGACAAAGACTTTTGCTCCAAGAGTGATCCTTCTTCAACAACCACTATGTGATCATACAGCACTTGGATCATGCCAATGTATGTAGTAGGTAGATCGAATAAATGGCCATCTACGCACATAGTGGTTAAGGTACTAAAAGCATTTATCAAAAGTGACGCAAGCTTCTTGTTCAAGAGAGCGACTGATTCGTTGTCTCAGCCAAAGACGATTTCGCTCTCGAGATAGCGCATTGCATATAGTCTGTCCGGATGATCATTATTCGTTTTCGCACTTTGCAACCAATAGAATATCGCCATAGAATTCCCAGCAAAAGCGTCTTCAAAGTGATCAAGTGAGAAGAACTCCATCTGTAATTAACAAGTAACATAGATTGTCAAATATAGCGGACACGAATTCGCCCAACTCGTTGAGGAACAGCGAGAGTAATAGCGCATTTTGAATTACGAGAAGGAACGTGCAGAAAAGGATGATGACCACTAATCCACTACATGAAATACACATGAAAAGCGATAAGGAATTCAGTAAGTTACGTTGCTAACAGCAGTAACGCATGTCTTGCCTTCTGAATATTCTTCGATATTGATGAGATCGTTTTCGCCAATGTCAGATGATTTTTTGACTCATAGCCCAGCCTTACTAAAACGGATGACACAGCATCAACGATAATAGTTGTATTTGGTAGACAATTACTGTCAGATGAAAGTGTCTGTTGCTGAATGAGCTTTGGAAGGTTTTTGTTTCCGTATTCCAAAGAAGCTTTAAAGTCGAAATGAGAATGGGAATGATGTCACATGGTAAAATTGAAGTATCAGGTCGTTTTTATATTTGTTGTTCTACTACTTGCTGTCGCTGCGAAAGCTAACTTGGAATGCTATTATGGTACGTGGGGGTCGCGAGCTGCTGCTGCGCTTCGTTGATCTTCTGCACAAGAGCTTGACACATGAATTGTTTTCGGGATAATTTCCTGACCTCCTTCAAGAAATTACTCAATTCAATTTCGCCATTGCTTAAGGCGCGGTCCATGAAATACAAAGCATCTTCTATGGATTGATGCTCTGCTAGGGTCTTGATCAATCTGACAAATACCAGTTACAAAGTACACGTATGAACTTAGCACGGATTCCAATGAAAGGAACACAAATTTCAACACAGACTTACTGCTTAGAAAGATCGTCTCCCTCTATCAAGATGGTATCTGGGTCGACAGTGCCCTGTGCATACGATGAAAGTCAGCTAATCAGCTATTGCTTGTGCAATTTTATTGGATGAAAGCGGTTTTGAAACCAACGTACCTTTGCTTCATGCTCATCTAACCATCTGGTCACCTCTTCGTCTTGCTCGACAATGATGCCCTTAGCTTTGACAAGATCATCACGAAGGAATTGCAGTGACTGGATACCGCGTTCGACGTTCTCTCTTGATTGCGTCAGGTGCAATTGATGTTCAAATTGCAAATCAATGTCATCTGCGCACGCATTGCAATCAAAAACTAAGTTAACAACAAATGCATGCCTGCTCCAAGATCACAGTCATTAACGTACCACGTATACGCTTGAACATTTTCTCCAGTTCCTGCTGGATTTTACCTGTAATTTCTACTTTCAATGCCACTGTACGATCTTCCTGCCGCATCGCTGCTGGTGTTAGGTTACTAAACTGCGAAGTATTGGATCCGAAAAGCGACTCAGATTCTGCTTGAGTATATCCAGTCGAGTGGTTCTGATAACCATACGATGGCTGGGTTTGTTGCTGCTGTGCTGAATTATAAGACGAAGTTGCTGTTGTAGTCGAAGAACGATTCTGCGCAAACGCATCCTGTTGTGTTTGGTAGTACGGTGACTGCTGGTAAGCTGCGCTACTCGATGCATTGGGATTGTATCCTGAAAAGCGAGGGTTGTACGATGAAGCGGACTGTGTCGGACGCCGAAACACCGGTGGCATGTTACCGAATATCGAGCACATGTGCGCGACGAGTTCAACAAGTGTAAAATCCTGCCGCCAGTCGGTAGTGTACGGAATTTTCACAAATCCTTCGCTTGTGACATGTGGGTGACCAGGTTTCACCATCATATTGGATGTTGGTCGCACGAAACAGACTGGTGGCGCCACAGGATATGTCTCCATGATCCAGAATTCAACGGGAATATTGTATTGAACGCCTCGATAGAAGATTGGGATCGTGCCTTCCAAGTCCAATAATGTACTAGTCGTGCCGTCGTTATGTGCTAAAGGAATACATAAACAACATGACATCACGCAAGTGAGAATTCATCCATAATTTCCTCATCTCCATAGACATAAATGAGAGAGCAACACACACCAAATGTTCCGCAGTTAGGTTGTAATGAAGGGATTTGACGCAGTAAATTGTACACATCACCACGCACACGCGAGCTTTGCTGTAGGAAACATGAGAAAGAGATGAATCCCACAGAACGAACGAGTTAATCGACGACACAGTATTCAAGGCGGGGGAAAGCAACTACAGACAACTGTCAATTGCCATGACTCACCACATAGACCTGTAGAGACGATAGAATTTGGTCCAGATTGCTCACATTGTTGGCATACATCGTCCCTTTTTCCCCGCAGCTTTGCGAGTGAGCAATTCTCTCTTCTTCTTCGCACTCACTCTCTGGAACTTCACAAACACTTCCACCTCCAACTGTACCACTCTAAGTGGTACAATTGGGTGCATATTAATGTGTGACGTACATAAAATTCCTCACTTTAGTGACTACAATTCAGAGTTTTTTATTAGGAGACCCCAAATCCACAAGAGCGAGTGGAGGATATTCAGAAGGAGAAGATTGCAAGATGGCTACACCTCCAGAGGCAAGCACATAAGCGCGACGCTGGCGGATTTTGGTCTTCTCGACAGCTTCCACCGCTTTCCTGCGCATGAATGGCGTGTCTCGTGGACTCCCAATAATGACCTGTGTGTCATGCTGCCGTGGTGAGAACGCATGGTCGCTTTTTGCTACCAACTGATCTGAACTCAATGTGTAGAATCGCACAAGCTCCAGTAACAATTTTTGCTTCAACGCACCAGATAAATAATACGACCCTTGTGGAAGTGAAGGTATGACTTGACGTAATTCTTGTACGATTTCATTTGAGAAGGCAGCACCTTCTATGAAATCTAGTACACAAATCGCATTCCTAGGACTTGCTGGGCTAGTGCTATCTCGGCGACCGTTGTTGGCGTTCGCAAAGCAAGCTGTGCCAGGTAGCACGTAGTCATCAAGTGCCTCCGGCCTGGTTAAATTGCTACGATAATCTTTAAACTGTGACATCTCGAAATCTGCCTCCTGAACTTGACAAGCTGCATGAACGAATATTGCCTGAGTGAGCGAGCCATGTGAGTTTTTCTGCGCTGAAGTGAGTTTTGTCTCGACTATAGATTTCGTGAGAGCTGTTGCACGAACATTCTGTTGTTTAATTGTCTCGTAAATTTGACGAATTTCAGTTGTGGCTGCCACGTTGCGTTTCGTAGACGTCGACATTGCCAGCACGGCTGTGCGCAAAAGTGATTTGAGCGACACTACAGTCTCCCCATGTGTTGGTACTACTGTAGATGTTAGTGAGGGGGTGCTGGCTGACACGTCATTTGGTGTCTCCGTCTTCATTGCGCGATAGAGTAATTTTAATGACTCTTTGGTGCGAAGTATTTCCTCATTCCGTCGCTCAAGTTCTTGCTTAAACTTTCTCTGGATAAACATTATTACGTTTTCAATTTCTACTCGATGTCGTTCGTGGATCTCGGTTTGTCGACGTTCGTATTGCTCGATCACTAGCCGTTTATACTCAACCAGACCAAGAATGTACTGCTCCTTCATTCGCGCCAATTCCTCATCGTAGGCTGTCTTCATACTTTCTACATCTTCTAGTGCAATGGATGGGGTAGCCGAGCCGAGGTTCGTGATCGATGGAGTATAAATGCTAGAGTTACCAAAGTTTGCCAATTGTTTGGTCATTGGTGTATTCTTCGGATCTTCAAAGAGCGCAATGTTTCGACTAATAAGTTCATCTGTCTCCTCCGGACATTGCCGTTGGCGATGAGCAAACACTGATGCCACCACTTGCTGCACAGTTTCATTCACTTCCAACTCCTCCTGCTCCAAGTCAGAGTCTTCGTCACTGCTGCTAGTCGATAAGTCATCATCATTTGGTGTTGACTTCTTTGAATCTTTTGAGTTTCGTCTCATAAAGGATCGTGAGGATGAGCTACGTAAGGAAATCGAAAACGAATTCGATCTTCGCAAAGCTATAGGTTTAAAGCGTTGAAGTTCACTGTCGTTGTCCACGAATTGTCGAGCACGTTCTTGCATTTCTCGGACTAGTTTTGTGAGTTCGCTATTATCATTCTCAAATTGATATCGCAATGCAGTAGCATCGCGTAATTTCTTTTGTAGTTCGGTAACCATTTCTTGTGACTGCTTTAGTTTCAGCTGTAAATTCTCTTTTTCCGCCACCCACGCATCGTTCATACCAGCATTGACGCTTATCTTCCCGCGTATTTTTTCAGTGGGTACGTGATGTTGTATCGAACCAGCTGCCTCCATCTTTGATCGCTGCAGCTCACTTTCCTTGAGCCTCTCTTTCTGTTTTTCAAACTCCTGGTTTTTGGCTTGAAGTATAATTTCATGTTTTACGATCTCTTCAGCCTGGTGTTGAACTTTCTTCTCCAATTCTCGAAGCTTCAATTCGACCGCGGCGTTACTTTTTACGCCTGCTTGAAATTTGTCTCGCCACATGGTCGCAGTTTGTTGTGAAGTGTCCAATTCTTGTTGGACGTCACTAAGTCGCCTTTCAATCTCATCTCTAGCTGTTCTGACATCTTCGGTTTTCATGGCAATAGCAATTTGCAACTTCTTAAGCTCTTGATTCTGTTCCTCGACGACTACCAGTAGGTCCTTGTGGACTTTGATCTGATCTTGAAGCTGTGTCAACACCATCGTTTTTTCTTTATGCAGTGCTTCGATCGCATTCTTCAATTCCCGTACTTGATTACCTTGTTCTCCAAAATTTTTTATACTATCAACACGCGCTTCTTCGTCTGAAAGTTGCAATTGCTTGACCATGGCGATTGAGCGCACAATCATTTCTTGCATATGTTGTGCCTTCCGCTCAGCTTCGTCTACCACTTTGCCAAACGATTGCTCACCTTCATCGATGGCATCCACGATCTCTGGATCATCGCCAAACTCTGCTATAATTGTGCGCTCTGTCCGATTACCAGTTTTTGCGAGCGCGTTGTGTGTTGCAAGCAAAACATCTCCAACTTTCCACCGTGACGGAATGTTCAACAGCTCGTCGTCCTCATCGTAATCCATCATATCAGATACCATCGATTCATTATACTGGCGTACGATATCTGCAACGCGAGATTGAATAGCGCGAACGTGAGGATTTGGGCCGCGTTGCATTATATTCGTTAAGGCAAGTTGATGAATATCTGGTTGAGCTCCGCTGCGTTGGGCATTGAAAGTGGTTGGTGGCCGCTGGGGGTCTGTGGTTGTTGTGTTAGCCGCCGCATTGACTTTGAGTTTACGAGGTGATACGGACTGACTGATTGTTTTCCCTTTCATGGACGGGCGAGTCGCATTGTGGCTTGCCATTTCCGGTCGAACAGCAATCGTGTCACATTAAACATTGCACGCACCTTTAGAGTAAGCAACATACTATCAGCTTATTAATAGGCGTCCATCTAACCAACAGATAGAAATGATGAGTTTCAGTGCAAGTAAACCAACGAATCTGTTGATGGTGAGGAATGCATGTCAAAGTGTCACTAAGAGCTAAATTTGTGTTGAGTTGAGGACAACACCGAACGCTGGATTGATGTCAGATCTATCATTCTCGATGCATGCAAAATGCACATTACCAACAAATCTAAGAGTTATCCACAAGCTTCAATAACGTGCGTTCGACGTCTTCAAAGCGTTCCGATCCAGATCGACCGCGATGGAAATATCCCTGAATACGCTGTTTCTCCGTTTCGCTAAGACTTTCGAGACAGGTTTTTAGGTGAGATGGTGTGAGATCTTTACGCGTGATGATACCGCGGACTTCATTACGACGATTCAAGACAATCTAACGCAACAGCACCACAAAAATTATTAGCGCAAACTCAAAGCAAGTAGGCCACTAACAGTCGCAGAAAGATACCAGATGACGGAGGCCTAAAGACCGAAATAAACGAAATGCGCGAGGAACTGGAGTCTAGATATCACAAAGCATGAAATTAGAATCCTTCGCCGAAAATTACACAAAAGCATGTATTGCCGTATTACCTGATCTTGCACGGTATGTGGCGTTGGATTCATGTATGGAGTCAAATCCATCCACAGATCGCGTTCTTCTTCGTCCAGCTTAATATCTTGAATAGACGGATAGCGTGGATAATTGCTTTCAATATCTCGGTACGAGAGCGCATACTACAAATCATTGAACGCATGACGATAGATCCAATCAAGCTCATAAATACCACAACAGTACTTTCAAAAATACTCCATACCTGATCATTAAAAAGAAGCGTCGTCTCTCCTGCGGGTTTCCTCACGAAAGGCTCTGGTTTGTCAATGAAAAAATCTTTCCGTTGCAAAAGTACGCAAAGATGACGTCGATTAATAATACCAGCGAACCGAGGCGGTTTCTTCCTTGCATGGGGATTTTCATCTTCGGTTTCTTTTGGAGGGAGGACAACTGGAAATCCACCATGATTATTGCTGGTCAGCATATCGTAAACTTCGCCTGCTTTGACTATTTGGCTGATACACACAGGAGGTTTCGCCATGATGTTAACCACCCGCAGAAAGCGCGCGTAATATGGAGGATCAAACTCTAAAAACGGCAAATGTCTGAGATGGATATGGACATCGTATAGACCGTGATTGAAGCTGTTTCCCACCCAGCGAGCAGCCATTAGTGCAACCATAATCGGTAAACCCCATTCAATTACACCCGTGCACTCCAGAATGATGACAGTAAGTGAAATGGTCATGCGAGCCATACCACCAAGCATACACGCAGCTCCAATCAGAGCGAACATGCCATCCTGTGCACCAACAGGAAAGCCCAACCAGTGAATGATCAGCACACAAATTCGGCCGTAGGCAGCACCTGCAAGCAGACTTGGTACAAAAAGACCCGACGGAACCGAAATACCGTAGCACCAACACGCAAGGATGTAAAAAACCGAGAAGAAAAGAATCAGTGATAGCGGAGAGAAGCTCTCATCACCTGTAAAATGCAGCAGTTGCTTGATAGATGTCGAATATGTCACCGTAAAGAGCGACGCAAGATCATTGAATTGATTTTCTGGGCAGTAGAAGCTCACCAGTGAATCACTGTATGGTCCACCTCGAGTTCGACACTGGCCAAAATAATATGACAGCCAATATGAAGCGGCAGCCACACTAAATGCAACCAACAATGCCTCAGCAAATTTCATCCAGCGATTTGTGATCATCCGTTGTCGAAACTTGGTGAGAACGGTGTTAGCTTGATTGAAAGCAGCACCGAACAATCCTCCAACCATTCCCATCGTAATGAAGATAAGCACATCCAACACTTCGTATGATTTACTGCCAATGAATGGTCCAAAGGAAAATGTTCCTGTTTGAGTCCCTAGCATTCCGATAAAGACGCGATGATTGTTTTCATCACTTTCCGATTCCATGAAGGACATAAAAAGATTGAATACGAACGCCGATACCATTGCACAGAAAAATGTTCGCCACGTTAAATTTTGATGCCAGAATGAGGCGCCTTCTTCTAATGCAAACAACACCCCGCCGATAGGAGCACCAAATGCAGCTGCCACACCTGCTGCGGCACCGCACGAGATGAAATCGCGTTTTTCCTTATCATTCCGGAAACCTTTGAATTTGGTCCAGCTTGTGTCAATTCCAAAACTTGACGATTTACCCTGCGAGAGGCCAGCTCCGATAATAGCACCGCTATGGATCATCGGCCCTTCTTTTCCACTAGGTAAACCACCAGCTACGGAGAAGAGAATACCAAACGCCTTGCAGAACAATGTCTTCAGACGTACCACACGATGAATTTTGATGCCATTGAGGGTAGCCTTAATTTCTGAAATACCCGATCCGCCAGCCACAGGACAGAGGATCGCAACGCAAAAAGTAGCAATGGAAACGAATCCAACACTAATACCAAGATAGACGGCAAAACTGTAGCCGAATGGGGCTTCACCGACTCGCTCATGCGCCACACTCTGTTCCATTTTCGCTGTTCGGTAGGTTGACAAGATACGCGTCATGGTCTCGATAAAGCATGCCACCATAGCTGTACTGAGACCAATGCTAAACGTCATGACCCATCGAGCAATATTGAGCGATCGAATAGTTTCTTCCGACTGTTCGTGATCATGTTGCAAATTCACTCGACTCTCAAAGAAATCGTAGTCGAAGGATTCGAGATGATGGGCCTTGAGTTGCTTGTCATGGTCTTTTTCTTTATTAGGGTCGCCATGTGCTTTATCAGACTTCTTATTCACACCCTTCAGCCATTCCATGATGCTCGACCCATTGCGTTCTCGTAGCGCTTCTTCCACCTGAAACCGAGAGAACCTAGCGCCAGAATAAAGATCATCAGGAAACGAATGCGTGCGCTGGATACCGAGGAACTGGTAAAATTCTTTCGAGGGCCGTACCGATCCGAGATGTGAGTGCGATACGCTATCCAGCAGATGCTGATACTGCTGCTCGTGGCGGTTATGAGTGCGATTGTGTCCATTGGCACCAATAGGGGATGGCAGCGGACTTCTGCCAGTCAGAGGCGGGATAGGAATGGAGACCATCTCCTGTTCTTTTATGGTATTATACTCTTCATAATCGTTTGGTGACATAGCAGAGGAATTAACCGGCAAGTGTTGCGGGGAGCGGCCATCACCATTGACGTTCAATATGACTTTACGCGCGCTCCGTTTCTTTTGTGGTAAAAGTGTGTCGGTCTCGGAAGGCTCCATCTCCTTTCGTTGTGTGACGTATACAGGGTCTGAGAGTGTATTTTTTTCTTCTTCGATTGTTCAAACGAAGCTTGTGTAAGTCTTCGCGCAGTCGATCTCTTTTCTCTCTTACTCCTCTATCAGCAGGGGGAATGCGCGCAGCTGGCGCGGTAGAGGCACGATGTTCCAACAACTAATGTTCAGTGAGCATCACTCCAATTGCCTTCACGGCAGAGACCACACTACATCCTTTTTCACCAATCATAATCGAATAATAATCACAAAGAAATATGTTATTGGTGGAAAATACGCTGTGTGACGGATAACTTCAAGCAATGACGCCCAACAGTCAGCAGCAATCAGCGTGTCGATGGAGTTTTTTTCGTGTAGTTGATTGGTCGAAGAATTTTTTTCCTTTAAATTCGTGAAACAAACTATTTGATTGGATAAAATTTTTTAATGGATGATTTTTTTTTCCGATCTTGTAGAAGATAGTGAGTGGACGGAGATGCCCCCACAATGTGAGTGTATCCATGATGCTCCAAGCACTACTTGGAGCAGCATGTCGATGGCATCTTCTGGAAAAGACTGGCTTTGTTGCTTGATGTGACGATACTCTGCCGCAGAAATCAACGCAAATAAGAAAGAAACCCCAGGCAGCGTATGTGAGCACTGAGATTGTGAGTCCACATACAAGCCCAATCCCAGCGCTCTTCATTTGCTTGCGATTATACGTGTGGAATGTGGCTCTTGCATTGGAGCAAAATCGGTTGTAGGATTAAGTGTACTGTAAGCACCATCCGTTTCTGATGCGCCAATATAACTTTTTCGACAAATTCTTGCACTATCAGGAATATCTGCAGACAGTTGAGACAAATGCGAAGCACAAGAGAGAGAGTCACATGATCGCATGGGCGAATGCGATTCGTATCGATAAGGATGGTACGCGAGGTCTGCAACTCAATCAGTTCATAATCCGCATTCAGTTGTGGAGGGATGATGTGGAAGCGAAGATTGGTCCCATAGACTGATAGGTTAATTTTTCGTGCGCCGTTGAAGCGTGTCGGATGGGTATTCTTTGTTTTCGAAGAATAACACTTTGGTCGCTTATCACTTGCATCAACAGGAATAGATGAGAAATCTCCTTGGCGCAATCGATTGAAATTTATTGCGTCGTGTGCATTGTATGTATCAGCGAAGTACGCGCCGAATCTTCAAGCATGTTACCGCAATCACTTGCGTGTGTGTAAGACTTTAAGTTGTTGAATGACCTCGTGAGGAGGGCCGCTTGCCACTAAATGAGTCATTCGCTCAGAAAGCGCACCATTTGGGCGCTCGTGATCGAGATGAGAACTGACACCATCTCCCTTCCCACTCTCTTGCATCACATGCGTGCTGCCTGCTTTTGAAGAGCGCGAAAGGTAGGAAACTATGGACACTGTTACCATCACTTTAGTAATAAATATACTGTATGAATTAATATTATATGATTTACAACTTACATTTGGCTAGTAAATATGGTGAAATAAATGAAATAAACCTCTTTGATTAATTTCTCTTTAAAATTAATATCTGGTGGGATTGCTGATTTCAGTCTTTCCACTTCTGTGTTTTCCCATTTTACTTATCTTATTTTCGCAAGCTGTCGTACGAGTGAAGATATCTTTTCTGATTCGAAATCGTTCACCATCCAATTCACAATAGCCTATGGGAACGTCTAGTTACTCTAGTCACCTATTGTGCATTCACTATCAACATATTGAAGAAATCCCACAACCTCGCTTACGCATGGTGCTCTCTGTGTGCTTGTAATGACTAAGAGTTCAGATGTCGTTCTTCACCATGTTGTATATTTTGGACGTCTAGATGAATGCAATACTTGCAATTCAGTATCGAGAACAAATACCAGATGAAGCCATAGTATAGTCACTGCGCTCAAGATATGGAATTCCAGTCAACCTAATAATACTGTTCCATTTCTCCAAATGCACCGAAAGTTTCGATAGCTTCACATCTTGTTTCAGATGAATAAAGGGTAGGATCAGCTCATGGGTGATAAGTAGCTGAACTGTGAACGAAGCCAATGCAGCTTTTCTTTGATAAAATTTGTCAGCTTCGTGGTGTTGCTTTTTTTTTTCTTTTAGAAGATTTACATATTACCAGCGTAGTATGTGCGCGCTGTTCTTCCGTGGGAAATAGCGACGCTCTGGACCGAGTGGCTTTAATCACACTAGTCATATCCATTTGTCACGTGCCTGGCCACGCTGGTGAAATATTGGACGTCACTATCGTACCAGTCCTGTGTCTAGTTCCACATCTTTACAAAGTTTCCCTACACAAAGCACTCGATCCGTCCGCTTCCGTCAGACAGCCCTTTCTGTATGTTGTAACAATACTTTCATGCGCATGCATTTTTTTCATGGATACAAAAAGCCCAAAAAAGAAATCGCCTTCACTGCCTCAACCCTTGCGACTGTATGACAAGCCAGTGGTGAAAAATAAGAAAAGAAAAACATTACAGCTATGGATCCAGTGCCTACGTGTGGATATGAACTGCGCGAATGTTGATTTCGGCGTATGGTACCCTTCTCGTCTTCATCAAGTGGGATTATTTTTGCTCTTGCGATGAGCTGCTTTCATTAACTAGAGTGTTCCCCCCAAAACTAGTTTGGTCCTCTTTTCTCATTGCCATCCAGATCGCACGTATTTCAACCCACGTACACCCAGATTTTTTACGATGGTCGTACGTCGTGTTTGGCTTATTTTCGGTGGACTGGCGTTGAATGCCGAAATTATGGAGAATATTTTGTGGTGAAGACATTTGTTATTACAGTCCAACCTCTTTTCTACACTCATCTAGAAAATGGCCAAGCAAATCTTCACCTACGCCAGAAACTGAATGCTGCAACTACGATGTGGTATGGATGATGCGGGATAAACTCCCCGCTCATGAATGATTTGGCCAAGTTGGAAGAAGGAGGCGAGTTGTGTGTATTTAATGACTCAAAACGGATGCAGAGCTACATATTTCGAAATGATGGCAACGGTCTGGGTGTATTGCAATGTTGGAGTTGTGTGCATAGGACGGCAGATAAGAAGTGAATATGTTACGTCATCCAACTGTGTACAGTACAATGTACAACACGTAAGTCGTATAATCGGTGTTAAAACTGTTATTTATGGATATTTCCTTTTGTAATTATCGTAGTTGCGGAATGGAGCGTAATCTGAGCACATGTGAGGATCAAGACCATTCCGAAAAACTCATTAAAACACCCACTTTGAACCAGAATGCCTCGTCAAGTGGATGGATTTTCTCCCCATGGTCTCATTGACTTAGGTAGCCAGCCAGTACAGCATGTACTGGTACGAGAAATCATTCTTCTCACACGCTACATAACTCAGAAAAAGAGTTTTCGAACCTCAAAGGCTTCAGAAAAATGGTGCTTAAGTGACTACACTTACCTACCTCACGGCTTCCAGTTCGAATATTCAACTGTCGCTACGGTATTGAGGATGACATTGGAATTTGTTTTTATTGCTAATGTGCAATACGTTGTGGTCATGATGATACTACTACTGTAACATGTAAATAATGAATACTGCGCGCGACACCCACAGTGTGTGCATTTTCATTCGTAAAAAATCTTATTTATGGGTTTCTGTACAGGGTCCAGATAGAAGGACAAGGTGCGCCATCCCAACCACGACGGTCGCCACCCGCACCTGTTTCCCTCTGAGAGCAACTTCAAGCGCTTGAGATATCAATTCTAGAGGTATACGCTCCTTTTTGCCCGTACGTGAGGGAATGTGTGGTGGCTCTTTTGTTCTTTTTTTTTCAAACGCAATTGAGTTTCTACGATCCGGATGGCAAAACCGGGGCACATTGTTGTGCCTCATTCAAAGGCCCCAAGCTTCGATATTTGGACACATATCCCTTTTATTTGTTTGATATGCATTTTCAAAGGAATCCCCACCCCGTATTACTGCGGATAGGTACCCTGCGCCCACTGTCGTCAGTGGGCCGGGGACGATGCGTGTTTTTGCAGAGGAGGAAGGTTTCCGAGGGTATGCACTTTCACAGGTGCTGGAGTACAAGGGACTTTTTGGGAGTCGTGCTTGTTGTGTGGACTTGCGGCCCAATGACAACGAGGGGGGAAAGGGAAACGCTACCAATGGCCGGCATAGAAAGTCCAGCTGGTCAAAGTCGACAGTGCGGGCGAGAGAAATTTGGAAGTGCAGGCGTCAGACGCGAAGCCACTCTCCCCTCCTCCTCCTCCCTTTTTCCCCTCCTCCCCCTTTTTGTTTTGTTGCGTGCACTCTCTTCCTCAGTACTGCTTATTCTCCAGTAGCGAAAGTGACCGAGCTTCGAGCGGAGGAAGAACGTGCAGGTAGTCCACACACACAGGCTATGACCCTCCAGTGCTGGAACCCCCTCGATCTGCCATTGCCGACCCCGAAAGCCACACCCACTGGGCCGTCCACTAGTAGTTTTCCCCTCTTGACCATGGCAAATCAAGCCGAACAGGATGAGCTCAAGCGCTGCCGGTCCATGTCCTCTGCATTCGAGACCACAGACACTGATGAAGACGATGGTTTCGATTTAATGTCGTCTACGCTACCGGCTACGATGCCATCCTTGCCATCCTTGCCTTTACCAGCACAACGCATCCACGGACGACGACGGTCGAATTCTAGACATGGCCGCCACCGTCGACGGCGCGCTATCAGCGACAATAGTAGTTCTCATAGTCCAGCAACCCCCACACCGGCGCTGCAGCCACCACAGCGAAGATTACGCATTTTAACACCTGTGGCATCGAAGATTTATTTTGGCGGATGGGTACGTGGTCAACCAGCAGACGTGCGATGGGAAGTCGTGGACAAATCTGTACAGAGCGTGCGTATCGACGTGTGCAATGTGGCATGGAACGTACCAACTACAATCGCGCACCATATCCCGAATGACGGCCATTTCCAGTGGAAGCGCGTGTATTGGGGTATGCCTATTGCTGACGGATACTACGTAAATATTTACGACGCCAGCGAAGTAAGCGAAACTGGCGAGATGCCTCTGCTTGCACAGAGTGAAGGCTTTGCCGTGATAGGATGAACGGAAGTAGAGAAGAAACACCAAGACACACACGCAACACAGAGATAAAGAAGTGGAGGAAGGAAGGGCAAGTTGGCACCAGGTATTTAATACACAAAAGTAACATGAGTGGATCATGAAGAAACAAGTAAATTTGGAAGTCGTAAAATGAGTCAGTTAATGAATGATGATGATGGATGGTATGAGTGAGTGCGAAAATGAACAGGGATCTAGTCAATAAGTGTTCGTATCATCTTGGACTTCAGGTGTGATGACAGAAAAAAGTCTTCATTCCTGATACAGCTAGGAGTTTGTTTGATCCAATATCTCCATATTGAATGCAGTAAAGACCCTTGGCTGGAACGGCAATGCATTGGTTGAACAGCTAAAAGTCGGGGTTACTTGGCTTGAGAGGCAGTAGGGTACATCGTGGTGTTTATAACCGTGCGTGATTGAAAAGTCGTGTGCACGTGCGTGTGTGTCACGCACACTTGCACAGAAAGATTTTCTCCTCCGGATGGAGAGAAGGAGCTGAAGAAGGAATCTTTCGCCGCTTCACACCTGGAAGCAAGCACAAATAAATGCCCGAAACTGTACCTGTCCCTGCGGCTACTATTGCGCCACGGTCCTCTCGAACGCGAGTGCTGGATGCGAAACTTGTCCTTTCTGTTCGCCGCATCACACGGTCACAACGACGAGGTGACTACATTGATGCACTTACGCGCTTATTCTCGGATCAGTTGACGCGCATTCCTCTGCCAATCGAATGCGACGTCGATACAGCACAAGCATTCCGCGATGCGTCACGCGAGGAGATCATGTTGAACGGTGTGTGTTTCATTGGCGATCATCGTACGGATGCTTTCGTGGCGGCTGTGAAGCGAATCGTCGCGCAGCATGTCAACGATTCGAAGGCGTGTCTGATCGTGACGGATCGGATCATGAGGGGTTGCAGTCGCACGCTTAGTGGTTCAGAATCGTACTTTGCACTTGATGAGCTCTTTTCGTGCCCAGAACTTCTGGTAGGCGTGCATACTCGTATTCATGCACATTTCCTGCCCAACTTGAGGGAAATCGTCGAGTTGCTGCTCATGCTATTGCTTCCACCATCGTTTGGTGTACTGGAAACAGATCAAACCACGCGAAGCTACGCCGGTGCCACTGGATGTGATTTTGGGACGAGATTGCATGGGTCAGTGCCCTACCTGGATTGTGCATTATGATGACGCTCTAATTTGTTTCTTGCGGACTTGCGTTACATGACGATGACGCAATATATGACGCCATTTTTTTCTGTAGACCAACGATTCAAATGCCGCATCAAGTCGACAAATCTTTTTGGACTCTACCGTAACGATGACATTGACAATCTTCTACTCACAAATGAACGGCACATTGAACCGTTTCTCGCAATCGATACCTTAGTGGTCGAGATCATGGACCTAACCACTGTAAAAAATTACCGGCATCTTTCCATTCGAACACCACCAGTCCCACCGACAAAGTTAGACCTGGAATTGGAGGAACTCTTCTAGTTTTGCAGCTACCAATTGGTGCAATTGCGATCGCTGGGGAGAACTGAGATTGTAGCGTCTGGCGAATGTATCTGTGACTAATTTCGGGTCGACGCCAGTATTTAAATACAGCTGGTATGTTTCACCAGGAGATAAATGCACGTCAACGCACAAATCTGCGGTCTTGAATGATGTGCTAATCTCATCTCCCATCGTAGGGGAGTTATCCATCAATTGGTGGGTAGCTGCACGATAATTGAACATCTGCTTCGTGCTCTTGCGAGGTCGGCAAGTACTTGACAACTCTCGATTCTCGCTAAGCCTCTTCGCACGTTTGTCTGTCGCAAAATGGAACGGAACAACTATTGTTCGATGATCTTTAGATCTCTTAAAATGGGCAGGCAGTAGTCGACTTGTTTTTTCTTCTAGTTCAGCCGCTTTCTTGTCTGTAGCAGCTCGCATTGCCTTAATCTTTTGATAAAAGTTGACGGGCAACGCACTGTTTGCAAGGGCTTCCTGCAGTTTGTGGAGGCGCTCTTCAATACTTTGACCGTTGACATAACCTGGAGATATTGCTCGCTCCCGCTTTTCAACCTCTTCGTGCTGCTGTTTGGCCAGTAGGTATTTCTCGAGCACATGATTGTGGCGGTCAAATGCGTCATCATAGAGCCGCTCAAATGCCTTCTTTGTACTTGAGGCGGCTGCTCTTCCATAGTGCATATTAATTTCCTCAATGTCTGCCTTTACACGTGTAGTATGGGTTGAATGATTTATTTGCGGTCGAAAAGTGCACTCTGCGATCTCTTGTTTTTCCTTTAATTCACGAAGTTGACGAAGCCTCTTCTCACGCAAATGTTCGCGTTCTGATAACGGATCTGGGTTAGCATTCGAATTCGCCGAAGCCATAGGTTTCCCATGAAGTGAGTATTTCGGCGGCAATCGCTGGCTGTTCACCGATTTTTCGGCTACCCCACTTGATGTGTTTATGGCTTGCGGAGTTCCAAGATCGCGGAAATTCACTGCTTTCGTTCTTGTTCTGGAGAGATAATTCGTTCGCAATAGTCGAAGCACATTCACCTCAGTCGAGGTTAATTGTACATTCTTTAGTTTGTCTCCGAGGATAACGGCATCAAGTAGTGTCTCCAATACTTCCATTTTCATACTCTCGCTTGTTTGTCCATGAGCGTTGACGATGGTAGTCCATACATGCCAAAGCAAAGTAATATCAGGGTTTCCTGGGCACGGAGTATTTAGGTCTGGCACCAGACCAAAAAACAAGAGCGCACAGGAAAACTCGACAAACGCCACATTCCGACTCTTTCTTGTCTCGACCATTTCACTTTTCTCAGTTTCACGGCAGCATACAAGATTCAATGCATGTCTGATTTTTCGTTTCATCACTACGTGAGAAGCTTTACTCATTTTGATTTGCTCGGAACTTTGACGGATGTGTTGTATGTCGTCTTGCTGTCTTCTGTCGTCTCGTATACGCTTTTCAAGACCGCGTTGATACAGAGATTCGCAGGCACGAGATGAGATGGCTGCTGTCTGAAGTTTCCTATGCTGACGGCGCTCCTGCATTCGCTTTCTTTGACGATCTTCCATGTAGTATTTTGACTTGTTACCGCGCATCAAGAGCCTTTTTAGACGCTTTTCTGTAGGTTCTTCCCACAACCCGTTCCTTTGCAATATCCTTTGCGATCCTTTCGCGATCAATGATTTGACTGGAGAAGGCGATGTGTTGCTTAGACGCTTTTCCCGTTCTTGATCCTGCTCTAAACGTGTCTGCCTACGCTTGTAAATATCTTTTTCCATACGAAGCGTAAAAGCTTCCTTATTACGTATGCCTCTACCTCTACTTCTCCTGTAGATGTCACGAAGAATGAGTGAGATAAACAAATACGGCCACTCGACCCAACAGATCCACAAATATTACCCTGCATTAATCTTCGGTCGAAAGGTAAGCTCAAGTTCGGGAGGACTTATCATTTTTCTTCGCTGTTTTGGTGGACGCATATGCTTGATAAACTTGCACTTATTGCTGGACTCACTGTCATATAGTCCCTTTTTGTGTGTCCGTTCTGACAATTGTGATGATAGCTGGATAGGCATCTTGTCTGGCATAAATTTTCCCCACGTCATTAATTGATAATTTTGTGCGTGCCTCATCACCTTATCAGATGTCATCGAGGAAGACGTTGAGTGTGTATCATCACTGACGGGCGTTACTGAATGACACTGATCCTTCTCCAGTGTGAATTGTCGATTATCGTCTTTAATTTCCATCTGGAGTGACTTTCGCTCAAACATCTGCGCAGTTTACTTTGGTTTCGTGGATTGGAAGCATACATATGAACCAAATGAAATTGTGATTTTACCTCCGCGAACAATCCCATGCTATCCAGCGTTTTCGTCCATTTTAACTTTAACGTCGGTGGTAGGACGTTATAGCGCTGATCTAGAGCAACCAAAACGAGCTCTAATCTGATGACAAAGAAAAGATTAGTCACATTTTTTTGGCCGACTTGCTGTATTTACTGATGAATTTACCTCTCAAGGCGTGTCGAGGCAAAGTGACTCGCAAAGCCCTGCCGATCAAGTCGCTCTTCGATACCGACAACAAAATTCTTAAATGCATTTAGTGTCAAAGCGCCATCCAAATTAATCTGGCCTTCGCTATAGCTAGTATCAGCTGAGATCCGAAGTGTGTCTCGACAGATTGCCACCAAGTTGTTGAAACCATCAGAATTCTACCATAACATTGGTATCATCAATACTATCCATCTATACCAGCAATACATGTCATGAGACGTTGTGGACAACCAAACCTGCAGTATTTTCTCATAGATAACCGTCATTTGCGCAGAAATTTCGTCGGGAAGGTTATGGCAAATGCTACTCTTGTAATGGGATATGGAAGGTAACCCAAGCCGTTCATTTGAAGTATTTGATGTTTGAGTAACAGTCTCGCAACATGCATCGTTGATTTTCATCAAATTTGGGGATGATAATTCAGCGTTGGCTCTGCTTTGTCCATAAACATCTTCAAACCAGTCTATCGAATCCATATCCAGAACACTGTCGTTCTTTTCACCGACCAGCATAGTATCGCGCTCATTGCGTAATGATGTCCCGTCATCATCAACCTCTGGCGGTGTTTCCTGCGGCAGAAGCGACACTGATGCAAATAACTGCTGCAATAATACATCAGCAGAGGATGAAGACGAAAACGAAGGAGACGATGTGAATTTTTCATTCGCTAGCGTCGATATCGGTTGTTCACGCCTCAGAGACGACTTTTTCGCGGTTGATCTCGAGTGAAAAGACGATGATGAAGCTAATGTCGCTGTTTCGGACATCAGATCCAGCACGTTCACGATGTCATCGTCACTGAACTCACCCTCGTCCCCCTCTTCCGAGGAGAAATCCTCAAACGTCTCGATGTCCATTTTCCCGCTCGTACCCGCACTTGTTAACTGTTGAAGTTGGCGCAAGAGTGATTGTGTACCAGGGCGAACAAAAAAAACCCTATCCGTTCCGTCTAATGTAATAAAAATAACTGAACCAATCAGAGAACTCCATGCGTTTAACAGATTTTTATCCAATAAAAAATCGAGTACCTTGTTTGATTTTCTATTCGGGATCTTCCGGGAATCCTTCCCAACTGAACGACAGTCTTTGCTGATCTCGTGACGGTGCAATCGTCTGAGACTCGACCATCTGCACAATCACGGGAAAGGAATCGATGAAACTGCACTTGGATGTCGACGAAACCTATGACGTCGTGGACGTTCCCAGCGTGTCGGAGATGAGCCCTGCGGCGGTGCTGAGTCCCCGTCGCGGTGCGGCGTTACAGGAAAACAAAAAACGCTTAGGGGGTGGGTCTGACGGTGAACTTACAATGCGGGACGACGACGACGACGACTATACCACCGAGGGAAAGCCACGCACAGGTCTGCAGCCTTTGGATATTGATGACGACTTTGGTGATATGCGGTTCCGTGTGAATGGTATCGTCGTGGATCGTGAAGTCAAAGGGGGACCGAAACCCAACTGGGAGGGGATGTATCAAATGCTGTATCAGACCAGCACCCCGAATGGTCAGAAAATGGCGTTGGTGCTGCTGGTGATGGTCTCAGTCAGTGTTTGTTGTGGTATGTTCGTATCATTCCAAGTCATTTGCAAGTGATATCTCTAGTTTGACACGCACTCACGTTTCATTTTTGCTTTGATGTGCTACAAAATGATGACCATAGCTGTGCTCGATAGTGTAAAGTCCATCCGGTACGTCCATTCTATATCCTGTTCATAATATCATCTTGTGTCTATATGTCTGACTCGCCATGAACAGTGATGAAGTTGGCAATTACCTGTTGGTGCTGGAATTTTTCTTCACGATTGTGTTTTCCATCGAGTATGCATTGCGCGTGCTTTGCGTGCGAAAACCACAAGAATATGTCCTGAGTCTAATCGGATTAATTGATATCAGCGCATTGGTGCCGTCATATTTGGGTATGTTAAGCTCATCGCTGACGATTCCTTTGTGGTTAATATACAATTTTGGGATCGAATGCTAACCATGCTTTCTGAGATAGGTTTTTTCATTCCGTCGGCGCGTCCATTGCTTCACTTGGCTGTCTTACGGATCTTTCGCGTGATGCGTGTTTTCCGTGTGTTGCGACTGGTGCGGTTCGTGGATGCGAGCGCGGCGTTGAGTGACAACATCCACACCAACAAACGTCGGATCATCGTGTTCTTAGTTGGGCTGTCCACAATGATATTAGTGATCGGATGTGCGATGTACTTGATTGAGGGCGAACCCAACAATTTTGGAAATATCCCTGTCAGTCTATACTGGACAGTCGTGACCATCACCACTGTTGGCTACGGTGACATCGCGCCTCAGACGATCTTGGGTCGCATGCTCGCCACTGTGGTCATGTTTGCTGGTTACGGGATCATCGCCTGTCCGTTGGTGCTTAGTCAGTCAGGTACACAGGATATCTTCACTGAAGTGATTGAGTGCCCACGGTGCTTCCGTCGACGACATCAAGCGGACGCCAATTTCTGCCGTGTGTGTGGAACGTCTTTGCGTCAGCCTCGAGTGAAATCAATCAAAGCGCGTTTGCGGATGAACAAGCTCAAATCTCCCGGGATGACATCAGGGCTCTCATCAACTACGTCCACGAGCAAATCCAATGCGCGCTTACTTTCTGATTTAGACACAGACACGATCAACTTATGATAAAATGGTGCTTAATGTGCTATCTTCAGAACGCTAAATCGTTGCAGTGTGTGGGAGAAAATGTAAAAGTCAGCATTATGCTATCGTATGGTTTGCATAGATGAATACGAAATCATATAGGGGTCGCAAGCGGCATACAAACGTCGAGCCATGACGCCATTGGCACAGATAATAATAAGTTATATTGTCAACACGTATTCTAACAATTTTCTCCCTTTGTAATATTTGCAAGTAATTGGTGTCTTCATCCTCAAAATTAAGGTGGCGGAGCAAGCACATGTGCCACATTCGTGCGATAGAATCGACGTCGAGTCCGTCTGGACGTCGTAGATCCTGTCGAAGACGTAGCTGAGCTGCATGTCGACGAGCGAATTCGAATTTTCTCCCCTGTAATCAGCAATTCATGGAGCAACATGTAATCGCGATGTTCGGCATTGATCAAGGTTGTATCACGCCAGCCATAGCGATTCCAATTCTTGATATGCTTTATCCATTGCTTCTTTGACTCTTGATCAATTGCGGTAAAAATGAGTTTGTCTACTAAAGTGCTGCTTGTTCGACCATCCAAATGACGACGGAGCTTGTACGTCTCCACTTGAAAAGAGTTTGGTAGCGATGCGACATCCATCTCACCGTCGTTCTCCTGAACTTCGACGACGCAGCCACTTAATCGCATGATCCGTTCTTGTGGCAGTTGCAACAATCGTTGATTGTCTATGACAGGTTCATCTGCGAAGGAATCCCTTTTCTTCACCTCTGGCATTTCGATAGCGTGCCGCTTTTCCATTGTACGCAGTTCCAGCAGTGGTAATACAGATTCCTCTGGCAATACTTCATCATGCTCTTCATTTGTATTCTCTCCCGCCGGCCTGGTTTGGTAATCGTAGTCATTAGAATCTTCTCGAAGTAATAGTGTCTTCATATTTGTGTTTGGCGACGCAGGTGTGCAGTATAGCAAACCCGCGTGAATCTCTGCAAATACGACAGTGGTGTTTAATAATAAGTACCCTGCGCATGTCATGGTCGATGAGCTTGTGTCGACGTCGTGTCTTGGTGGCGTCTTTGAATATGTCGCTACTTTTTCCAACCGTCGAAGCAGTCAGTGGCAGAGAGAAGCAGGAATTTAGAGCATCCAGTTTTTCAGAAGAAGCGAGAGACACGACATGACCAAAAAAATTAGCTTTTCCGCCCGTATATAGAAGTACAGGTTTCCAGTTCTCAAATTCGATCTTTCAGCATCTAAACTGCTATCAATCCGGTGCGCAAAATTCCGAACTGAAAAAAAAAAATTCTCAAACTTGAAAACTAGCGTTAGCCACATATCATTCATGAGCCGGAGGATTTTTGAATAAGAGGAGATTCCTACGATTTAATTGGCTGATTCTACCCACACGCGACAAAACAATGGCTCGTTTCTACACATGTTATCTGTGAATTTTGCATGCAAAAATTATTCGATAATTAAAGCGCCCATCTGCAACAAATAAATTGTAACAAATATGCAACTGTTACAATTTTGTGGATATGTTGCCGTTTCCTTCGTTTTCTTGAAGTTGCCGCGGCTGCCTTTCGACCATCATTCGGGGGGCGGCGTTTGGTCGGGCGGCGAGGCGACATTTGGTTTTATATACGTTTAAAGTATGTATTTTAGTTAATTCTTCGCAATGTCATTTTAGAGATTGTGAAGTCGCTTCGCGCGATTTTGGCGCTATTCGCGTTTAGGCAGCATATAGGCGAAGAAGAAACGTGTGAAAGCGTTCACGCTGGCGCGTGTTGAGAGAGCGAACTGGTCGACGTGACGCGCGCGTACGAATCTTAAACAGACAGAGAAAAAGTGGCTTATCGCTCCCCTCCCCTCTATTCTACCATTATCCACCCGCGGTTGATAGCGGATGCTCCCATTCCATAATCCCAACTTTGGTGGCGCCATCGCCTCTACCAGCCGCAGCAGCAGCAGATGTAGCAGCAGTTGTAGTACTGGTAGTAACGAGCGCCACTTCGTCTCGCGTGGCTACGCAGGTGCCATCGATGAAGATGATTTCCTAATGGAAGCCAGCGATGCCGTGTTTCGGTCCACACCCCATCAGCAGTTTACGTTGGATCCGATGCAGATGTCTGAACGCGAATATTCCATGACGATAGAACTGCGTGACGATCCATCTCCGTCGCAAATGATCCGAAAAGTCGAATTTTCGTCCATTGCGGAGGAGTTTCCGTTGCCGATGATTGGCACATCCAATTTCATGATCCCGCGATCCTGCGCCGCTGAGGCACTACTACCGACTGCTGCTGTTGGAGCAGTGAGTGGTAAATACCGTCCAACACCTCAGCGGCGATCCCCTGCAATTGATATGGATAGGGATACCACGCAGCCCGAGACGCTCACCATCCTGGATCGATCATCTACCATTAAAAATGAAGTAATCGAAGAAGACCGTCGGAGTCCCTTTGAGCGCGCTTTCGTGCCGCAAGAACCAATCCTTTATTATTATTCGGCCACAAAAACGGAAGAGGATGAGATGGAAGTACGAAACATCGTCATGTTTGCAGATTCGCGTACGCTTTTGTACTTAAAGCATTTTGTTTTGTGTTATTATATTTGATGTTGTAGCAACTAAAATGGGATTTGCAGGCACAAGTTTTTCAGCGATATTTCCAACTCCAACAAAAGGAACAGCAATGGGGAACGCTCGAAGTGCGCGACAAGTATGTCTTTGATGTAAGATGATCTTTTATTTAGATGTGTGACTGACGTGTGAACTGTGGCTCGTGGAATGTTTAGTCGAGTTTTTTTCTATCCTGGAAAGAGAAGAGAAGCCATTATGAAAGAGAAGCGGTTTCATGATTCAACATACCAAGAGGTACGACAATTTTTCATAAAAGGATAGACTATGGGCCAATTTTATTCAATTCGTTTATGACACCTCCAGGGGATTGTTGATGGCGATGCATCTTGGTACAACAGCCGACGAGCCCAATTTGCAGAAGAGTTTCGAGAATTTTGCGTACGTAAGCCACAGAAGTGGGCTTTTTTAGTAATGCTGTACACTCATTGATGATGATGTTTGTTGACTGTAGCGTGAGGAGACCAAGCACAAACAAGAGATTATGCTTGCTCGGCTCGAGAAAAGTAAGTTGTAGCTCCCTTGAAAACAGTATCTGTTCGAGGACAGTGCTCAATGGCATCATGAATTTGTGTATGTAGGCTCTCCATTTTCCAAGTTTCCAATTCTAGGCAATCGTTTTTTGTTGGTTCGTCTGTTGGGAAAGGGGGGGAATGGAGAAGTTTGGGACGTCATTGATTATGTGAACCAGAAACGCCGTTGCGCGTTGAAATTATCTACATCAAGAAAACATGCTCAGCGTGAGCATCGTACGCATAGGGTGAGTTCATTCCATTATTTGCGATAGTCGTCGGGCTTGAAAATTGATGATGTTTAATTACGATATTTAGGCATTAAATCATCCGAACATCGTGAATGTCGGAGACTCATGTTTTCTCATTGAGTACAGGCAGCAATTATACACAGGATTTACGGTAGATGGTGTTGAAACCGACTTGCAGAAGCTTGTTGAGGTTCGAACTCCATGATATATCTCACCTGCTGATGATGATTGCCTAAGATTTTTTTTGCTTTATAGATGTATGGACACTTTGACGAAGCGTCTGCATTCAAAGTCCTGTTTCAGCTCCTGAATGCGCTTACATATCTTCATGAAGAGGTGAATTAATGCTGACAGATGTGATCAATATCTATGCCTACTCACTGTACTATGTTTTGTCATTTAGATGAAAATTGCTCACTATGATTTAAAACCATCCAACATTTTGATCACCAAGGACGTGTGCGTCAAACTCACCGACTTCGACTTGGCTCGAACTACGGTCGAACCAATTGCATCTTCAACGGTTGGTACATTACGGTACTTACCTCCGGAATGCTTCCGCCCCAACTTCGGCGATTGTAAAGCAACTGCTGAAAAAGCTGATATTTGGATGCTCGGCATCGTCTACAGCGTCATGCTGTCCGGCAAACACCCAATTTGTCCAGATAAAGCTTCGCATGACCAGACTCGAAGGCTTCTGTCAAGATATACTGGTCATATCAACTACCCAGCACATATTTCCCAGCTCTCCAGATGGATTCTTGAAAGCTGTTTACGACTAGATCCACTGCAACGACCAACAGCTTCCCATCTTCGTCAAGCGATGCAAAGCTGGGTACCTCAGTAGTTGCTCCATCAAGTCAAAAGAAAATGTTGTAGGATAGGGACCCAATGTGGGTGTTTGTGCACGTGTCAGACAAAGTAGCTGCATAGATTCATAGCTTAATAGTCAGTGGTATCAATAAGTAATTTACTCGTTTACATGGATTGCTCTGCTTTTAGTCGTGATGTTGCCTACTTGTGTTTGCCTTTGTGCAAGTTTTCCCATTCGTTTCTCCCAGTTCCAGGCACAAAAATGCCGGAAGCGGGCGAATTTCGGCGGCTCATCAATCACAAAGTGCCGTCGATTGCCACACATGTCGTCAAACGCGATCCCAACGGCGTAGAGAAACAGTCCCAAGCCAGCCACCACTTTCCATGCGTCGCTTTCACCAGCACAAACATCGACATTATTTTTATCAGCTTGCGGTAGTATTGACGATGGTGATGATGTTGCCAGTGCCTGACTGTCGTGGTACAAGTCATCACCCACGATTGGATGACCGAGACGAGCCGTGTGGATGCGAAGCTGATGCTTCCTCCCTGTCAGCGGCCAGAGGTCCACCGTTGTGATCCAGTCATAGCGCCCACTACATTTTCACAATCAAGTGCCACCAGTAAGGTCCATGACAACCTATCACTCGCTTATATCATAGTCGACTCGTTTACCTTCGAGAAATTGACACAATCCTCATGGCAGTAGAGGCGCATCGACCATCGATTGACAAGTGAATGAAGAACAATTCATGGCGGATCTTTGCCAACGCCTGCGGAAGCACCAGATCGTCTTTTTTGATGATGGAGACAGGAGCAAGCAGATGTGGGTTCTTTATCATTAATTGCTGTGCATCCACTTTGCCAACCAAAATGGCGCGGTATTGCTTCACAACAGCATGGTGTTCGAATTGAGCCGCCAATGCGACTTCCATCTTCCGCGTCTTAGCCACAAGCAGCATACCACCCACTCGCGCATCCAATCGATGCACTGTTTGTGGTGATGACAGGTAATCGCTTTGTTTGTTGCTCTCGTGCCTGTGCAGAAGTAATGGTAGTGCCTGCTCCACGGTGCGCTGACCACGGCCTTTGACGTGAATACCAACTAAGTACAATAAAACCATACGAACTGATTTACTCTGGACAAGAAATAGAAGCATTGGACATCACGTTCTTACCTGGTTTGACAATCACCGCGAGCATGTCGTTCTCATACACGAGCCGCAGGCCCTGAGTTATGCAAGTCTGCAGCCATTTCTTCCTCTTCTTTATGTGAGTTTGGTTAGTTTCATATGGTATCTGTTCACTTTGATTGCCATTGGAAGTAGTAGAATCTCTATAACGTAGATATTGCAATCGATCGTGCAGCTGGACATGTATGTTTGTGGCCACAAGAAGCTCTCCGTTCAGTCGTAAGTTTCCCGCTTTCCGCTCGCGTTTGGCCTTGGAGACTGTCAGGAGCGTCGGAAACACACGGGCAGCCACGTGGACCCACTCCAGCGCTCTCACATGAATAGTGTCGGTGACGGCGAGATCTTTTGCTGTGATCACATACTCCTCCATCATGTGGCTGCTGCACCAATCGTCTGATGGCTTCTCCTTCGTTTTACTCGCTAAATTAGTACACAAGAGCTCAAAAATGTTTCATGTATTGCATCGCGCTTATTCTGTGAAGGAATCATTAACACTCTCGAGTATTGGTACACACACGAAATCACTACTGTACAACCATTTATTTGCTGACCAAAAGTTCCTTTTTCAAACATGGGGCCATCTTCATAAACAAGCGCTGTTTGCCAATGTCCATGCTATACTTGTTACTTTGGCTCCATTAATTAGTGAAACGCCCGATATGAGTAAGAGGAATCAATCCGAGCTATTCGTTAATCATTAGCAAGGCGCAAGGATCGCGTTTATCGAAGAGTTCTGTTTAACTAGAGCGGTACTGCTGACCGTTGTGTTTGACACGTCTTGATTCGTCCAACGGCGACCGTTGACGCTAACTTTGGAGATAATTGTCAGTGAGTGCTGCCCACCTCCCAAGTCCAAAGAAATGGAAAAAAAAACAACCGTCTCATGTCATCCCTCCGAACATAAGCTTTAAAATCGTGAAGAAACGCGTCATTTTTCTTCCATCCTTAGACGCCTCATTTCCTACTTACTGGCGTAAGAAGAGCCCACCTCGTCGAGCGATCTCCAGTACGCATGATGGAACATCTCGGCCACCATTTTCGTAACTTCACGCGCCGGTTGTTCAGGAAAGGGCAGTCCAAGGATAGCACGAAACGCAAGAGTTTCAGGAAGAGAAGGCGTGGTGCGCGGCAGAATACAAGAAGCGCACCATCCACGATGGTCTTCTCCCCACAGACAGATCAGCTGGAAGTAACATGCAGGAAGACAGTATCTGTGACGAACTTACGTCGCCATGCATCGGATTCAGCACATCACTTACCCGTGGCAGAAAAGAAGAAACCCCCTGTGACATTACTGGATGAACAATTGCAACGTCAGTTGCTTCAACAGCAACGAAAACAATTGCGATCACCGGATCTTGACTTGGATGACTGGGTGGAGGAGGGCTGTACGACGCTGACGAAGGAAGCGTCACAATTGCAACGGTTGGCGAATGGCAGTCGACACACCATAGCAAGTCACGCATCGACATCTTCAATGGGAGTGTTTACATCCACAGATATGCAATTTCTCTGCCAACAGGCTGCAACCAATGTCAAAATTGCACAGGAATTCGTCGGGTATTTCAATCGCTGCGGCAAGCAAAGCTGCGATAGCTAGTAGTTGAAGGGCAATATTTCCTTATCTGGCTGGAGAGGATTCATTATATATCCCCCCACAAAAATAAACACAAACATCTTATTTAACAATGTGTGAAGGTCGATCTCATCTCATCGATCTTTTCCTGTAGAAGGATGGGCGCGTCGCTTCATGTTATGCAACTCTATCCCAGGTGTACAGTATTCCACTTCTTTACAGTACCTTACAAATACCTAATGTGTACCACGTCTGACGAGAGCAAAGATACAAATTGGCTCGAAAAACTCATAACAGTCAGCTCGGCTTGGCTCGACCGACTTTTCCTTCCGAAAATGCAAATCAATGTGGCACGCACAAACGTGCATTACACGGCTGGCATCATGGCGCATGACCACGAGCACGGTGGACTGGATGACTTACACGTCGATTTAGACACTACACCTGTCCATGAGGCGGCTCGCGAAGGCGATGCTGATGCGCTTATCGCGATCTTGCGCACCGACCCAGAGCAAGTGGAGGCGCGTGATAAATACGGGTTGACACCGTTGCATTGGGCGAGTGACCGTGGCCACGTCGACGCCGTAAGCGTGCTACTGGGACATAATGCCGACGTGAATGCTATCGAGAAGCGACTCTTCAAGCGCACACCCATCCATTTCTGTGCACTCAGTGGATCTGTCGAGGTACTGCACGTCCTGTTAAACCATCACGCCGACGTGACAGCTGGAGATTACAAAGGTTGGACAGCGCTCCATGGGGCCGCACATGCAGGCGCCGTGGATATCATGCAGGCGTTGCTGGCGGTGGGTGCCGATATGACTCGACGCACAAAGAACCAGGAAACTGTGCTGCATATTGCGGCGCGCAATAACCAGCCAAGTGTGGTGGAGGTAGTGGTGGAGCACTGGGGTTCTGTAAACGGTTCTACATCTTCACAGATGGCGGTGTTTCTCAGCGCAATAAATCAGGATGGCGCGTCAGCTGTTGACATCGCGATAAAGAGCGGTCATGACGCTTTCGTGACAGCACTAAAGGATGCAGATGTCTCATATGTTTGATTCATTCACATGCTCTACCGAAGAGGTAGTTATCAGGTGAATTATGGTTGACGTCGACTTTGTTGATGCAGAGTACAAATGAACATAGACCACGCATTCGTTCACTGTGTAAGCCTCCGTAAAATGAAATCCAAGGCCGTGTGGTGTTGTAGGTGCATTCATTTCTGGTTGACGTATCACTGGGTTCTCTCTACCATAGAGAGCGAAAAGACGTTCACGTCAAATTCATTTCGTCCACAAGCCACTTCAACGCGGCGCAATTTCTGACTACGTATCAGCAGTGGTAGTTGATGTGGACCACATGAGTGACGCGTCGCCGCCATGCGTGGACTTCACCTTGCACTTCAACATGCATTTCCACACCTGCACGTCCACTCACGTTGTACACAAACGTGCCAGTTTTTTATATCCTTCCGCGCATTTACTCCCACACAAACTGCAATATCTTTCCTCAACTTATTTACTACTTCCCTTTTACGGGTGCAAACAGCGGGGGGGTAGTTGAAGATTTGCCAGCCAGCAAAATGAGATGAAACCACAAGTATGCGCCACTGGTTTTTGATCATGAATCAAGTGAGAAAACCTCAACCATCTTCTATGTGGTGCCGTCTGGTGAGAACGACACTTGTGGTAAGAATGCTACTGTTGCAGAGTGTGTGTGTGGCTTGCTTTCCCTTTTCTCCCTGGAATTCAGATGAAGAACAACCCCTATCCACACACGCTAATTCAAGGTTCAACCACGACTTTTTTGCTGTGGTTTCAAAAAAACTATCGATGATTAGGGGAGCACCGACCTTGGTAGGACCCAGCTCGTCTATGTAGATTACTATACAGGTATAAAACGATCCAGTACTACGGCTGTCCACTCTCTTCGCCGACAATATAAATTTTCATAGTATTTTGCTCGAGTGGCCACCATAGAATACACTTGCGTTTCTTGGTCACGTACTTAATTTCAAAGGTTTTCTTCGTTAGGTAGACCGACGCCGAATGTTTCCCCAGGTTGAATGTCGGGTTATGCACCAGTGGATAGGGTTGATGCTCGTACTGTTGTTGAAAATGCAGGCGCGATGGGAGGAAACGCTGCTGTTGTTGTTATTAGTAGACGGGTGGTTTGGGTGGTCCCCCCATCCTCTGGATTTCTTTCTAACAGAGTTCTCTCGCGCGCTCTATGCGGTCATTTCCGAACTTCTCCACATACACCAGCACGAACGAACGAACGAACAGGTTCCACCGTATATGACAATAGCGCGTATCTTGTCTTGTTAATGAAGCGATCGCGCGCGTATGAAGATTTGGTGGCACTAGAGGCAGCAACGAAACGCTCCAGAGGCGACGGCGCCCCGCTAGATACAGAGGATGATTGTGATGACGAGTTCCCGCGGTTGCAGTTCCGGATGGAGATGGAGAGTGACGAGCTCTTTCCGACAACCATGCAGTTCGACACGACGAGCGAGATTACGCTGACATGTCTCGAAGAATGTCTCCCAACCGTAAGACGTAGTTCCAGGGACGACATGCTGATGCTAAAACAACAGGCTAACGGCAGTTGCAGCCCAGTAATCGACACTAGTGCCGGCGCGGCGCGACTTGCGCAGTTTAATAAGTTCCCGTCCAAGAGCGACCACGTGAGAATGATAATGGAGTCCCCAGACACACCAGAGGCACAGGTTATGCGCACATGGGAGACGCGATGTATTGATCCTGTCAACAAACGCCGGCATACCGTCCCTCCTTTCGACACGCTGTCGTCGTTCATTATGCTCTCCATCACCCCAAAGCGGTGAGTGATATGGTAACTAGAGCAACCTGAATCGATCTAGCATACGTGCTTGGGCGCTGCATCGTAGCCTGATAAGCTATCGACGCTGATATACCCAGGTAGCATTACATTCTCCGGATCCACCATTGTAGCAAAGTACAATGCTTGTGGCAGCCAATTAGCTGACATCAACTATTCAAGATGTTCCGAAGAATCATCAGATAGAGATTAAAGTGGATACCTAGTGGTCTTTGCCAACGGTGATTCTCTCAGAGAAGAAATTTTGGAACTTCTCGCGCAGCATCTCACTCTCCAAGTCAGCTCAGTCGCCACTTCAGTCTTCTTTATAAGAGAATTTCACAAAGGTGTACAATAAATGTTGGGTAAAAGTATTTATAAAACAAGTATGGTAATAAAAGTGAAATACTCTGCAAGCAAAGCCATAATATCGTATCTCCTCTAACATTCGCTCTCCTACTCTTTTGCTTTCAGCGTTTAGCTAAACGGGGACCACTGAGTGTGTCCACCAGGGGGTTGACGTGATCCTGCACGGGTTGTGGACGACGATATTGAAGTTGAGGACATGGCTGTGGATGGTGACTGCCGTGAGTATCCTCCAGCGGTGTAGAACTCAGCTGTTGTGGATGGAGGGGACCGCATGCGTCCACTGCTACTTGGTGGTGGCGGCTGATAAGGATACGAAGAATTGCTTTCATCTAGATATGCTGTTCGTGGAAGTCCTGCCGCTGTCGAAGGAGTGTACGAGGATGAAGAATACGCAGTGGGAATCCGTTCATAATCTGTTTGAGGAAGAGGTGCGTTTGGCATCATCTGCTTCTGCGATTGCTGGGCCATGAACTTGGAAAGTGGCGACGGTGGATTTTGAATGGGATCGTCTGTGAAGTACGCTCCTCCATAGCCACCACTGCTGGTGTAGCCACTGGACGATGTCGACGATCGCGCGGAGCCACACGCACTTGTGCCGCCGTTCTTGCGTGCGAGCCACTGCCGGCGTTTCTTCTCCCAGTTCTGATCGCGTTTCGAAGATGTCAGCGGAGGTTGAGCTCCCCAGCTGGAAGAAGAACTGCGACTGCTGGTGCTGTATGGTCGCTGAGCATTTGGCTGGTGTTGTTGATATGCGCCAGGAGTTGGCTGCGGACGATATGGAGCCTGTGTGTATGCGCTTGGAGGTGGCGCGTGGTTGTAGTTGCTATTGTTATTAATGCTGTCAAAGGTGCAGCTATTGCTGCCAGACGAATACTGTGCTAGTGCTGGATTAGACCGCATACTGCAATTGTTGGATGGAATTCCTTGGTACTTGCTACTCCCAGTATCTCCTCTGCTATACTGCGGAAGATCGTTGTTGTAGCCGAGGTTGCTATTATAAGTACCTGTGTGTTCATGCGGCTCCTTCTTCTCGACGATGGTGTCAATGGTGCCGAAGCCGCCCGGTCCTACAGAGTCAGTCAATCAATCAGTCAGCAAAGAAGTGTCCCTGTAAAATATGGCAAATGCAATTAGTTACTCTACCGAAAGAGAGACTAGAGGCGCCTCCCGGTGGGGCATGAAGACGCGTAGAGCTGCGTTTCACATGCAGCTGGGCAGACGTGAGCGTCGACATCGTGGCCGCTCTTGAGTATTGAGAGTTGGTCGACCAGTTGTTGTTCCTCTTGATGTGAACAGAAATAGTGAGAATGTGATGCCTCTCAGAAAGCGCTAATTTTGGTCGACACGAGCTTGTAGCTATATTTTGTCGGTTTTGTGAATCCATTCTGTTGGTTCAAATCTCTTTCCAGCACAACGTAAAGCTGCAGCATCATGGCGAGTCTATTCGATATTGCAGCAGAACTGAGTCAATATGACTCATTGCAGCAGCGTGGTCAACGTTCGCAAAACAACAATAATCAGGATGCAATATCAAACGAGTCATATTCAAGTGAAGCATTAGACACAAAGAAACCACCTCATGAGCGATCACAGCCACCACTCCAGCGGCAATCCACGCTTTCTATTTTGGATGAAGTTCTACAAACCATGTATGCTCCAAGTAGTGCCATCACCACCAATAACAGCAATAGCACAACTATCGTAAAGCCACCACAAATTTGGAAGAGTAACAGCGTCTCCTCTCTTCGCCTGCTGTCGGAATCTATGAATACCAAAGCATTGGACGAACGCATGCAGCAGCTTCGCGCTCAGCACAAACCTACTGATCACTTAGCAACTTCATCATCTGCGACAAAGCTGCGTAATGTCTATAATCACAGCATTTCGTACCAAGATCTTAATAATGTTCAAACATCGCTAGTCTCTACACAGCATCCACCCGACAACCAGCATCAGCCACAGCAACAACCAGCTACAGCAGCAAATCCAGACGTGGTTGCCAAGCGTTTGCTTCGAGAGATCACAGATGAAGTAGAGCAGCTGCTGGTTGTGTCAAAGAATGCCAATTTCGATGGTCGTGCCACTGTCAGAATGCTCATGGAAAAATACCTGGACGCGCAGCTTGTACGTGAACGGTTTCGACTGATTCGAGTCTTACCACAATTCTCATTTTTTCTTTTTATGCACAGAACAAACTACCTGGAACACTGTTTGTGCAATTGGCGAGGAAGAAAACGTTGTTGAAGATCCAGCAATTGGAAGAACATTTCAAACCTACACCAGTCTCCTCTTCTCCACCACAACACATCAAAGAGTTCAACCAGTCGATGAATAAACCAAGCAATGAGCCAAATCAGCACGATGGAGAGTCATTTTCGTCAATTGTAACAACGACAAAATCAACAGATCCAATGTGGCAACGACTACAAGCACTAACTTCAGAGCAGCACCAGATGCTGCAGAATCTCCTGAAAATACCAAAGGAACAACTTCTCAAGCTTCCCAAATCGCAACTCGAAGTTGTGAAATTCGCGAAACGCTACGATAAATTCATGAATTTAACAGCCGCAGAGATGCGCAGCCTCCCGCCACAGCACCAGGCGATTCTTATCAGCATGCAACGCCAAGCCGCCTCTGTCAAGCAAAAGACGCCTTCGCTTCTTTCTGCTACTACAACTACGAATACACTTCATACTGGATAGCACGCAAACGGCCGTTAATTACAAGGAGATTTTATTCGCGACGCTTCTTCTTCTCTGGTTTGGAGTAAAAGTGGCTGACGTGGACCAGTTCGAGATTGTGCTCTTGTGCATAATCAACCACGTCAAAATTCATGCGCGTGACAACCGTCGAGGTGTCGACCGAAGGTTCGTCGTCCTCGATTTCACCCGATTCCTGGCAGAAGAGCAGCGAGATGTAGCGATGGTGACCTTTCGGTGGAGAGACAGGATAGTATGGCACTACCACGAATGATCTGTCATCTTCTCCTTCTTCCAGGTTTGCTACAATGTAATGCAGGAACGGCGCGTGCGATGGAGCGGATGGGTCGGGGGCATCAATATCGATTAGGATGTACGTGAACACACCAGGGCCGTAGACTTCAATCGATGGAGCTGAGGAAGCCTAAAGGTAATTAACAGTGAGAATGAAAATCAAGTCGTAAATCAAAGAAGTGGTCATGGCAGTGCATGTACCTCATCGACAGGGACATAGTCGCCCGAGTGGATTCTCCTGTTGTTGTATGCGATCTCAAATTTCACGCTTTCTTCTTCATCTCTTTCTTTACGGTGGTCATCGACTGTCGGCAGTTGTTTCAGTAGCTCTTGATACATAGGGGACGCCAATGGGTCTGTGGCGTCCGTCGCCATAAGATTGGTGGACGATAGAGCGGACGTACTCTCCACCGCTCCACGCAGTGCGTCTCCTACACCGACGTACTGCACGATCAACGTCATGGCGAAGACCGTAATGAGGAACGACGTGAAGATCTGCATAGGCACAGAGAGAGAAGAGGAGGAGGAAGGCGGAGGAGAAGCGTACGACATTGGAGGAGGGGGAGACGGAGGAGAGGGGATAGAGGACGAGGAGCGGGAGAAATGACGTGACGGCGGCAGTGTGGATTCGAACGAGAACGAATGCAGCATCGGTACTCGCGACGACGTTGTCGAGTGGTAACTCGCACGATTCGATCGCATATTTCTCTGAGCTGCTTGGTGGATGGACGATCTCAAGAACGAAATTGAAGCTTCTGTTCTCTTTCACAAGCAAATACCACATGCGACGGTTCCTGATTTGTCTTCTTTTATTCTCGTTGAAGCCGCCAAATAAATCATTCTAGCTTTTATATATATGAGTACAACCGCGATCTTTGGTGCAGCGTTCTTTTATTCAGCTTTGGCATTCTTTTATTCTTTTATTTATTTTGTTGGAGGAGATGGAGAAACAGTGGACGACTTTAATAGAAGCCTCATAACGATGCTTGTGACGCTTGAGAGACAACGACTGCTGGAGGAGGAGATGATGTTGATGGGTGATGCGGTAGTGGCTGTTGCTGCTGTTCTTGCGCCTCGGCATCTATCATATCAAAGGACTGTAGCCAGCGCTGCGTGGCCAATGTACGTGGCGTCCACTTGGCGGCACGTCGTTGCCGTTTTTCAATAAATACCTATCACAAATTATGTGTGAGCTAATTTCGCTAGTCGTCAATCCTTAATCCATCGTGCATAGCTGTTCATTGTGTTCATGAACGTACCGTGGCTGCGTGTCGAGTGTGAGGAGAGATAATGGAAGAGTATGGTCGCTCTTTGACTCGACCCTCAACGACTGCAATGTCCAATGGCGTGGGAAGAGATGATGTAGATACACTTGGCAGGTGGTGGCTCGGTCGGTTGGGCGAAGAGAAGAAGTGCTGGTGCGGATATGGTGGATGAAGAGGAGAATTGATGTGCTGCTGGTTATAACGAGACTCGTATTCTGTTCGTTTTTTTGGGGATTCTTTTTGCTGCATCCGTTCATGCTCGTCAATGTGATCGTGTGCTGCTTGGTTATCGTGTTCTGGTTCTGACGGGTTGGTCTGATGCTGCTGCTGATAATGATGATGACGATGGCGAAGATGCTGGGGACTGTGACATTTATGGTTATGATAAGTGCTCCATGCATCATCCTTTTTTGGGCTACAGCTGCGTATTTTCTTGTTGTTAATAGCCTCCGTCGCCCCATGAATCTCATTCTCTGAATGAGATGATCGCTGCACACGCTTTAATGATGATGGCGATTCGTGCTGCTCGTATTCAAACGAGTGACATGCTCGCTTCCACGGAGATTCCGAGCGGTTGTGGCTGTTATACGATGTTGCCCCCGAAGATGAGTGAGCACTTGTGTGATGAAAATGCGTGGACTGCAAAGGGTGACTGTGCTTTGCTACGTATCGATTGTCACCAATATGTTCGGGTTTAGAAACAGTAGCTCGATCGCTCAGACAACTGTGATGTGTATGTTGATGATACTCACATTCCACGTAGCTACTCGTCGAATAGCGAGTGCTGCTACCATTGTACCCATATAATCGGGTCTGGCTGTTGTGGCAGTGATGCTGTTGCAGCTGTTGGTTAGATTCGAAGCGTTGGCTGTGAGGTGACGGCACGAGGTAGGCGGATGGATCAATCTGGGTCTGCAGATGATGCAGAGGGAAGACTCGCGCATTCATCGAGCCGGATGACGAAGACGACGGGCGCTGATGGCGTGCAGACACCGTGTTGTGGTCGTCGTCCTCTTCATCAACCTCTTGTTGAACGATTTTTGCTCGTAGGCGCTCCTGGATGAGCGCCTTCAATGGTGTCGTCATAAGATTTGAATAAATAACGCTATATGCGCAGGGAAGCAGAAACTCAAGAATGAATCAGTGGCTAACAATTTCAAATGCAAAAGCAACAGCCATATTTATAGAGTGGCATCGTTTCACGGCGAGGCTTTTTTTTACAAAGACTAATACGTCGTCAGCATAGTGATTTGTTCCCCCAAAATAGCCCACCACTGTTGGCTATGTGGGTTATTCTTGGCAGGTGACTGATGTTCTTTGCAGTGTTGTTTGAGTTTCTTACACGTTCCCGTGTAAAGTGGTCGTTATTCTTCAACGACATGGTACTCTCACTTTAACACGCATGTGGTAACGATGCTACCAATAGCGCCCTTTACGAACATTCTCCTTATCGCCATCGCTCAAATCCACCACTAGCACTTCTCCCTGCTAGAGTCACTACGTTTTGTTTGCCTCGCCTGATAGGCACGTGTAAAAGCAAATACAGAGCGTCAGTGAACGCGAAGGATTGGGATTATGAACCAAATCCTGGAAGAAAAGTAAATTTGCAGTTAGACAACTCAACAAATTGTTGTTACTAGAATTGTTGAATGTCTACGAGAGTACATGAATCGACAATTCAAAATAAAACCAATAGAACGACGTGTGCAATTGCCTGGAACAACACGAGATCTGGTACATTCACCATAGCGCCCTACTTGGTTTCCATGATTTGTCAGTTTAAGCCAGCAACGGATAGTAAACATCTTGTTCAATCTGTTGGGGTTTCTTGGCACCGCGACGCTTGACGACCACAAGAGCGACGACTGCGACCAATGCGCTGGCACCGAGCAATGCCGTAGCTCTTGGACGCTCCCGACTCATCGCGATTAAGTCGGTGGTGAATGTTGTAAAGTAACTTGCCGTTATCCCATCATTGGCATTTTCTTCCGGATTTTCGTAAGCTCCATTTTCACCATAGACATCAGTAATAAATTGAGGTTCACAACGTTTGATATCCTCCGCGTCATCAGGCAGCCCCAAGATGGCCACACAGATCGTTGGTACATCTCCACACGATTGACAGCATTCATCCCGTGGTTCATGCCCACGTCGATTTCCACGTGTGACATCTGTGATTGTCATTTCGTCATCATCATAATCATCATCATCATAATCATCATCAGTAGCTCCTCGGTTTCTAGTATCATCTCCACCAGTAGCTGCTGGGCTTCCGTCTTCATCAGGTCCCTGGAGCACTCGTGCGCGATATTTTCGCCTTATTTCCTCCTGTACACCGGCTTGTCCTTCATTGTTATCGACTTCAGCACCATCTTCTCTCACGGTTTCACCTATTCCGTTATTATTACCATTGGTTCTTTTTCGAACCGGGCGATTAAAATCTTTCACGTATGTGTCCTTGTCGGTCGCTTTGATTACGATGCCGCCGCACGCTTCGTACGGACCTGGTTTGCGCTTACCGGCGCAGTCCTCAAAACGGCATTGTCCGTCGTGATTATCAATTTCTGGAGGCGTGCAATCTTTGATCGAGAAGTCGCGCTTACAGTGCTGCGTGACAGTGGATTTGTCAAATCGGCTGTAAGTGAAATCGCACGAAACCTCAAACTCAGTCTCGGGTTGCGTGACGTCTCGGTTGAGTAGCTCCACCGCAAAGCGCGTTACAATTTCTGGTGATTTTCGCTGCACATTCAGAATCTCTACTGGGTTACGATCTTTGTACTGTGCCGTGCAGACCACTCCAGAGACAGTCATCCGTAACTTGTCGCGCGCATGTTGAATACCAATGTTGGGGTGATAGTCGAACGTCAGTTCGGCAAAGTCACTCTTCGGGTATGCACAGAGACACTCCTCAATGGGGACAGGGAGTGGCGACACCGATGTCTGATACCACATGTCCGGGAAGTAATCGCAGACCTTGATCTGACTCTGAAGATGCAAATGCACGTAAAAGTAGAACTTACGCACGATACCACAATGTGTCCAAGCTTCAATGGTGATCTTGGTTTCGGGCCCATCAAACACAAGCACTTCTTCATTTTCGTTCTTGTCCTCGTGGTCTTCTCCTTCTTCGCCGCGTCTTTGGTGTCCTTCGCGGTGCGGATACCACAATTTCCATCCTGGTGTTCCATCGACGGTGTATCGCCAGTACACCAATTCATCTGGTTTCGCGTGTAAATCATGAAAGTTGAAGCGCGTCTGTGTTTCAATCAAATCAGACAATTTTGTGGAAAACTTGCACTTCTCATCATCTTCGTCATTGTCATCGTTGACGTCACTATTGAAGCTAGAGCACTCTAACGCACGATGCACTTGCGTAAACGTCTGAAATCCTTTCTGAACGATGTTATTAAGCACCTTTTGAGATTCTTCCTTGACTTCATGCTTGATGCGCGCAGCAACTGTCGCTAAGGAGTCCCCATTCATTTGCAAGCACTGCTTGAAAGAACACGTTGTTGTCCCTTCTTCTTCCTTCCCTTCACATCTTTCCACATCATATCCCCGATTGCACTTGTATTCAGTCCACCATTCACGTAGAGATGTAGAAAGCTGACAGCAACGCGTGCATTGTCCTTCCTCCACTGGCGTGTCACCATCCTTCGGAACCAACACACCGTGACTTTCTTCAGCAAGCGGATTTGGTTTACCTTTCGATCTCTCCAAGAAACTTTGAAGTACATCCTTAGTCTTAAAGCAATTCCTACCGCCTTGGTAGTGATGCGGGCAATAGTCATGTTCAAAGAAATCCTTTACAAAGAATCGTTCGTCGTCACAGCGTTTATCTACACTGCAGGGATCATTAGCGGCTTTACCTTGAAAATCGTAGTATGTCGCAATCAAATCATCGGATGTTTCCAAATTAGTTTCTGTTAATTCGGATGTATCGGCATCATTTGTCGGGTTTTCAATTTTGTGATCATTGAAACTATTTGGACACTGGGTTGTGGCGTAAGGGCGGAATTTGTCAATGACAGCAATACATCCTTCACACACAGCGCTCGAAGAGTAGTCGCTCGCTTCAACGCTGACAGCAAATTTCCCTAACCCATAAAACTCAAGCGCATCAATGGCTTCTTTTGGGCGCTCCTGGTAATCTTTCCATGAGTAGTGATCTACATGTGGAGTGTCACGGAGGGTCTGAGGACGATACTCGTCACTATTCTCCAGTAGATCCAGAAAATGGTCAGATGTGGACGGTTTCTCAGGAAGAGTCGAAAGATACGCAGTCATTTGACTTGGAAATTGGCTGTCTGCACCAACAGGTCCGCTTTGTTGAAGATAAGCATCATAGAGACTTTGCTGGAAATGGGGACTTTGTAGCTTTACCACGGAGACATCGATACGAGGACCGCCTTCAGTTAAACCATAGGGGCCATACGAGACTTCGACAGCACTTTCGCCTCCATTAGCAGTTACTTCCTGCCCTACATTCAGATACCCTATAGATGGTTGCCAACGCGAATCCTGGTTGTTTCGACGTTCATCCGCCACATAGTTGTCCGTAGGAAAGGGCACAGGGAGTTCATACTTAGTCGCAGCTTGTTTGAAGACACATGTGTCTATTTGATCGGTCACCTCAATCTTAAATCCACGATCCTGCTGGCTCCAGACACATGGGCACACTTCTTCGTCTACTAGTCGACAATACCGGTTTCCGTAGTTGTCATCAACTAGTTTGTACCCAACAGGACATGTACAAAAGCAATTGCGTTGACCACGTCTATCAACGTACGACACAGGGATACCATTCGTCAGACGGCTACAGTCGAGCTTCTTGCTGATCTTCACCGGGTCGTACATGAACAGATCAACTGCTTCGGACAAAACGATAGTATTCCTCCATTGATCTTCATCACATGTCTGGCCTGCGCCACAGATGCGAAAGTTGTAGGCCGCGTCGATTTCCAGCTCGATCTCGAATTGCTCGACTTCACTGAAAGAGACTTCGTCACTCACAAAACTAATCATTACGGCAGGTTTGAGGTCCACTTTAACATCTTTGATGTCCGGCAGTCCATCCTGAAGCACACGTCCAAAACGGGCGAACGAAGCGATGCGTTCCATGTCGCTAGGAAGCACCTCCTGTGCCATCAGCGACTGAACCGACTCGAGGCTTTTGGTCCCCTTCCCAGGAACTTTGTCTGCCTGATTCACTTTAGGATTATTATCGTCCGCACCCTTTCCATTGTTATGTGGATCCTTACCTCCAGCATTACCTCCAGCTTCGCCTCCAGTTTCACCTCCAACTTCACCTCCAGTTTCACCTCCTGCTTCGCCTCCAACTTCGCCTCCAGTTTCACCTCCAGCTTCACCTCCTGCTTCACCTCCAACTTCACCTCCTGCTTCGCCTCCAGTTTCACCTCCA